>JAEAOA010000631.1:2527500-2620000 GCA_016746295.1 Potamilus streckersoni
TGAAATGTATGTCACGATATTTTATTCTTTGATTTTCTAATTATCAATTCATTGAGAGAATTGACAAGATTGCATGTAATTGAATATTCGATGCGTAGGAATGAGTAGGAATTTGATGAATTGACCATAATACATGATGCATTATGGGTAATATTTCGTAGATTTATTAATTAAATCTCTGTGTGTGCAATGTATTGATTGTATATTCATATACTAGTTCGTAATATTTAATTGAACACGTCAACTATTATATATACTTGGAAAAAAGATGACCTATTGTCTCTTGCGGGACATTTTGTTTTATTAATTAACATCTTCCTTCGGCCAATTGTCCAGAAAAATTCATCAGAATAATTCCACAGCCGAATTCCACTTCTAGACACTATCGGCAAATCGTTAAAGTTTCGACTGGCAAGGGTCTAAGTCAGGACGATTAGACAAAGGTTGGAAGGGCAGGAAGGAACGGAGAATTCGATGTCCGGATAAAGATAGGTGATGATGTCATTCAGTGTTAAACTCAAGGTCACAACTTGTAGGCTATGATGAAACTCTATCAATTCTGTCACTGACAATCAATACTAAAGTGAAATTTGTATTTGCTTTTATTGATTACAAGTTCGTAGTTTCCTTTTTTGTAGTAAAATAAATTGATTTCTTTCCATTTGGAATTATATTGTTAAATTAATTAAATTTTATGTTTGTTTTATTTCTTCAATATACTTGCTAAGAGAATGTATTATTCTTTCTATCCATCCACACTGGGTAAATAACATCGCGGGAGGCCATTCCCTAGCAACGAACAGTAGAGAAGGGGTGGGTTAAACGTTTTGAATCCACCCTCTTGTCACATGCACATTTTACAAACATGGAAGTACATGTCAAAATTACTTTATTGACTGCATACGTTTGTTGAATTTCAGAATAATACAAACTTCCTAGATTATAATTACTGCACAAGAGGATTTTGAAAATTTTGTAAACAACCTATAATAAATACAAAATGAGAAAAGACAGGCTATATACTGAGTGGGCTTTCTGTAACAGACTAAGTTTCTTAATTCTCTCAATTGACCGTTCAGCATGTATCCTATGCTTGTCAATATCTTTAGTTAGTGCAGACTATATATATATATATATATATATATATATATATATATATATATATATATATATATATATATATATATATATATATATATATATATATATATATATATATATATCCTTCGTCGCAATTGTTTATGGCAAAATCACGTCGGCTGTAAGGAAAACCGTGTCTACATTCAATGAACCAAACACCAGCTGTTTGGTACCTCAAATCGCTTGTACATGAGCCATAGCAACAATGCTCAGTGGTAACCATATTAAATAATTAATTGTCCAGATGAATATATAGTTTGTTTATATATTTCAAAATACTGCTAGCATTCGTGTTACTATGCGTTGCTAGCGGCTTTGACCGAAAACAATGTGGCCGCAGTCGGGTCAATAACATCATGGCTTTATTTTTAGCACAAGGGTGAATTAAGTACAAGTGCCATTTCAAGTCAAGAAACCTTGTTTCCTATCTACCAATCAACTAGTTCTGGTTCATTCCGGATAGACCTGACAGCAGCTTAAATTGTCTGAACTAACTTCTATCTGTGCGTTTTATCGGTTGTTCTGTACGTATTTTCCAATGAAATTACTTTTAGGTGTGCGCAATCTAAGAGTATGGAAGAATGGATCGGGCACCGGTACATAACTATACATATTTATCTTGCTACCGCGACATAAAATTGTGTAACCACGACATAATATCGTGTGACATCGAGATATAGCTCATGACCACGTGATGTGAGAAACGAAAAATAATAGTTTTGACTTTGTGGGTTTAAAGCCATTTTTCAGCACATGGTAGGCCATATCTGATACTGGAAAAGCCCGGGGAAATCATGACTGGCAAGCTTTCTTACATACTGACTTTGGCTCTGTCGGGATTCGAACCCACACCGACATATGTGGTATGTCAGTGATCTGTAATGGTGAGCTTCTTCGACCATTTAGCCAACCTTCTGTAAAATGTTCGACATGAAACAGATATCAGAACATTTGAGATAGAAAATGTTTTGTTAAATGTTAGTTGTCGAATATTTGTTTGTTTACCCAGCGAGTTTGATAGCATTTTGTAACCGCAACAAGGCGAAATGTGAACTATGCATTGTAAATTTATTTAGTTTGCAAGGGAACATCTTAAAACCTACTAATTCACCTGAAATTTTAAATCCGACTCACAAGGTAATCTTGATGTCAAATTGTTGAATAGGCACATTGCTGACGACATTGCCATTTATATTCTTTGCAATCTTGACAAGAACATGTGAACTGTTGCCGGATATCCGTTTTGTCAGGAGCTGTTTTGTTCATTCTAAAAATCCAATCCCTATTATAAATCATTTTACCTCGGAAAGTGAACTCCAATATAATTCCGCATTCAAGTTTTGAAGTCATTTACATAGTCATGGAATTAGCAATCGGTTTAAAATCTGGTTTGGATCTGATGGTATAATTTACGGCAATAAACTTTTCTTTGCTTCTTGGAAATCAGTAATGCAGATGTCGACATCATATGACAAAGATGCATATGGGTCCGTTGACACGACATTTTGAACCAATTATTTCAGTTGCAACGGTCTCAAGATCGCTGTTTTAAAGCAAAATTTGCTAATGTCTCTTTTCTATACATCAGTACAAAGCTACAGTTTTAGGCATATATTTAAATTTTTACACGTATTATTTTCGTTCCACATTTGTATACCTTGTGCAATAAAATCTCTTCACCTACGAAATCGAATTGTCAAATAAATATACTTACATGGTTAAGGAAGGGTACTAGTTAGCTGCTACATGTCCCTGGTATTAGTGCCATTAATGTGAGTTCGTCGCGGAGGTGGGGTAGCGGAATTTTTATTTTGTCTTCCAAAATATTTTATTTTTGTCTTTTGTTTTATTTTGCCCACCCCCACCCCCGTAGAAAATCCACCTACTGCAATGCACACCGTAAAACCTACTAAATTTGGCTTTAGATTCTTGTTCCTTCGCAGACAATTTCTGTTTTGCATGTTATAGTCAGCCATAGGTCAGTCCCGGCGGACATATCAGGCGTATATTAGTGTGACAAATTCCGGATAACCACAATCAGCGTATCCAAACTTAACGAAAGTGTCTATGTGTGATTTTGATTGCAAACAAATCTTTTTTACAGAAATTGTTTACATAGTCCACGCATTTAAATGAATGGATGATAGTTTTTGCTTTATACCATTCGTATTCTGAATCAGAGGATCTTTTGAGTTGTACTGAGTTTGATAATAAAAACGGCAAAATAAAACCGAAAATCATTTTTCTTTTGAATCCTCAACCATTTTACTCAACTGCAATTTCATTTTATAAGATTTAGATAACTTCATCATGTTTTCGATACAGTTTGACTGGGAGTGTGTGTTTTCGATAAATACAACGATAGACGAAGAGAAGATGAATTTGATACATTCATTATTAGCATCGACAAATATCCGAATCATATTTAAAAACATTCCAACATTACAAAAAAACAGCATTTGTTTCACCTCTACTAAATATTATTTGACCATGACACATGTCGTGGCCATAAAATAATTACGTCGTGGCGGCGTGAGGGAGGTTGGGAGGGGCAAGTGTCACCGGACACCAAGCGAAGGAGAGGGTGCGGTCATGAGCTTTTATTTTTGTCAGCTGAAATGCTCATATTATCTCACCTTAATTTTATTGCAATTCTTCACGAAACATTCGATGGGGGTTGGGATAAAGGTTGGTAACCGACATAAAACTGTCCTGTGTAGAAAATAGGCGAGCCTCTAAAAAGAACACTACCCCCTCACTATCCCACGCGTATCGAAATCCTCGTGCCGCCACTGACGACATATCTTGTGGCCAGGATCCGATTTTTTGTTGTTGCTTTTACTGATGTCTCTTTCAAGCTTCAAAACTTGCTTCTTACCGTTTATTGCAACTTTAAACCCGAAAAATATTGACGAGTGTGGTTGTTAAATAAAAATAGTTGCACTTCTAAATGGGACATTACCTCTACCGTACCCACGCGTCTCGAACCCTCGCACTGTCACTGACAACGTGTTATCTCGAAACCTGGAACCAGTTTTGTTTTCTTTTACTGATATCCCCTTTCAGGCTCAATAACTCTATTTTTATAGTTTATTGCAACTTTAAACCACAAGACTCGTCACGAAGTTGTTTGTCAAGGTGTACCAAAAAGTGCAATACACCTTTTGGGCCGACGACTGAGAATGGTAATTTTACGGGATGGGTAAGGGATAAATTACAGAGGAAATGTTCCGCTCCGAATTTCTAAAATTTCACAGAATTTTTAAAAATACTTTTTCAAGTTAACAATAGGTTGTGATTTTGCCTTTCGTCAATGCAAGTCGCTGGTAAATTGTGCAATTCATAAATTTCAAAATATTGTGCGTTTCATATAAACTTTCATAATATTGCTGCAATCCAATAAAACTCCATCTTGAACTATTCTCCACTCACCTCACCCACTTTCCTGGCCGATTACAAGTTTTGTTCAACTTTTATGTACTGAGATATTTGAACATTTTATGTTGATTCCACCACAATAAGAATGTTCAGTTATCTACAACGTACTAATAGAGGAAATATTAGCAACAGATTTATATTCAGGCTATAATTCCTGTCAATTAAGTTGAAAAGGGGAAGGGGGTGTGGAGGACAATTGGTTTCTATCGCATATCTCCGAATTTAACTGTTTGCCACTGCCAGATTTATCCCTGCAGCAAATTCCCGGCCTTCGTCTTCTGCTTTATATGTCAGGAAAGATATTTCAGTAATAATTTGATGTACTCCTTTTGGACAACTTAAAAAAACGGCACAAGGGAAAAAAAGACATTAAAGAGTCAAATATACACGTGGAGATCAGTTTTTGTGAGTTTGTGCTGAGCATGAATATGAAAACTTACCATGTTTTGAAGAGTGTTCAGATCTCTGGCAGAAAAAAAAAGTCGTAGGAAAACGCAGTTCTCACGTAGGACTCGATGTGCCTCGAGTGAGACTAAATTGTTTCAACACGACCTGGATTATATCTCAGCTTACATGTATTGATTGGTACATGAAGACAGAATCACGTGGGAAGCGTTGTCGGGGATCAAAGTCTTGCGTCAATAGGAGCAACATCGTTCGAAGTACTTAGCTCAAGGGGAGATATCTCTGCAACTTTGCATTAACAACACATCCATGTTCTCAAAAATATTTGTGACGACATCTAATTTTTGTAATGTGTGTAATTAAGTTAAGGTGTTCGTCATTAACTGATCTTAACTAAACCAATTAGGATGTCGTTACGTCTGCAACCCTTCCCAAACAAAAAATATTCATTAAGAAAAACAAACAAAAACAATAAAAGTTTTCATGTGAAGAAATATTTACATAAATTTTAAAAATTTACTACAGTGCAAACAAGTTTAAAGGTAGTTGCTGATCCAAACCAAGCATTAAAATATAAAACAAAATGATTGCACTCAAAAGGTCAATCCCGACCAACTATAGTTGTTTTTGGGTTTAACGCCATTTTTCAGTCCCTGATAGACTTAACATCGCGTCAAGTGTAAGTGGTGGAGGAAAAACCTTGATCCACACGTACCCGCGTTCGCAAAGCCCGCGAACCGAACCTAAATTATAAGAAGCGAGATATGAGTGTGATCCGGATCGGTGAGCGTTTTAGACCACTCGGGTCCCAAGTGGACACACACAATATATATATATATATATATATATATATATATATATATATATATATATATATATATATATATATATATATATATATATATATATATTCACTACAACATTTGAGGTCCAAGTGATTTAAAGAGCTCACCCTGTTCAGGATCACTGATCACTGTCATATCACCTCTGCGTACGTACGCACGTGCACGCACGCACATACATACGCACGCACACACACACATACATACATACATACATACATACATACATACATACATACATACATACATACATACATACATACATACATACATACGATTTAGAGCTCCAGATAATGAACATTCTGATACATCTTGATTTTGCTGGTTAAAAAATTTCCACTATCCGGTAGCGTGCTAAGAGGCGGGCGGGGACGTTGCCCCAGGCAACAGAGGTCATGGGCGTCAAAACCCATTGGAGATATCACCTCGTTCGCCATTTACCCTTAGTACACTACTGCCATTACCTGTTGAAAGCAAAGTTCCTAAAAATATGTCAGCCCCCCTCCCTCCCAGAAAGTATAAAAATTTATTAATGTATGAAACATTTATTAATATATGAACGAGCTTACTTGCTGGATACGTTTTGTGTTTAGTCTGTTCAAGTTGAAAAACTTGAGAAAATGTATCTTAGAAATCCGTTATTAAAATTTGCTCGTGCCATGCTGGAGACTTTGTGAATTAAGTAACAGCGTCTTCTTGGCATTATACTATTCGCATGCGCACTTCTCCCCTTCCCCTCGCGCCGCCACTGGCTAGGTTTGCATTTAATCACAAATGGTTCATGGCTACGCAAAAATACCCAAGTATCCAGGGTAACCTAACTTTTTAATTTACCCAAATATTTTAATAAACCCGTATCCCGTTCCATCTGTAAGGGGTAAATTTAAACAGGTTTTATACTCGTTTGACCTGTACTTAATGGTATTACAGCTATAAGCGACTGGGGCGCAAATAAGAGAGGTTTAAGCGGAATAGCTCACAGGAGCCATGCCAAGAGGACGACGTCAGTTGTTTCTTGGGGTTTTTTTTTCTTCAGCTGAAAAGTATTTCACCTTCACCTTAGTATAACGGGGGTGATTTATCACAGAACATGTACGTAAACGAGGGAAAGTGCTTGAGATTGCCAACATAAAACGCATTTTCTCTGTAAATAATAGGCGCCACTAATATGGGGTTTTCACCCATAAAAACATGTTTAGCAATTTTTTTCAAAAGAATTTGAAGACTATTATGGACAAGATAAACTATTAATTTGGATATTTTCTTGTAAACTAAGGAGACGTCCTTGTCAGTAATTGTAAAATACGCATATTCATGAAATGTTTTACCCGATTTTTGGTAAAACGTTATATTTACAACTTGTACTATGTTAAATAAGCGGCGGCGTTGATATATGCAACTGGTATAATGAGGACAAAGTTCAGCATTTCAAAAAACGGCTGTTAGATTTCAAGTAAAGTATGTTAAATGATTCTAGATTTTCTTTCGTATGTAGCAACAAATTGAGTTTGATTCCAGTAAGTGAAATGATTGTGTGTGTATGAGAGAGAGAGAGCAAAAATTGATATCCCTAAATCCCTTATAGCATCTTCAAACAAGTTAAAGTGCTATTTATTGTATAAAGAATATTTAGCATTTGAAGAGTGCTTGTATGTGATAACCGAAGCTCGTTTTAAGAGTACTTAGATGTGATACCGTAAAGCTAATTAGAACAGTACTTTAATGTCGTAACAAAAGCTCGTTTTTAGAGTACTTAGATGTGATACCGGAAAGCTAATTAGAACAGTACTTTAATGTCGTAACCAAAGCTCGTTTTAAGAGTTTAGATGTGATAATCGAAGCTCGTTTTAAGAGTATTTAGATGTGATAACCAAAGCTCGTTTTAAGAGTTTAGATGTGATAATCGAAGCTCGTTTTAAGAGTATTTAGATGTGATAACCAAAGCTCGTTTTTAGAGTATTTAGATGTGATAACCAAAGCTCGTTTGCAGAATATTTAGATGTGATAACCAAAGCTCGTTTGCAGATTACTTGGATGTGATAACCAAAGCTCGTTTTTTGAGTATTTAAATGTGATAACCAAAGCTCGTTTGCAGATTACTTGGATGTGATAACCGAAGCTCGTTTGCAGATTACTTGGATGTGATAACCAAAGCTCGCTTTTAGAGTATTTAAATGTGATAACCAAAGCTCGTTTGCAGATTACTTGGATGTGATAACCGAAGCTCGTTTGCAGATTACTTGGATGTGATAACCGAAGCTCGTTTGCAGATTACCTGGATGTGATATCCAATTTAGAATTACATTAAGTAGAGGCAGAACAGTATTACATGATTTGTACAGAAATGGATCCAACAGAGAGGTACCAAGCAATGTGTCTGTATAATGAAAGAGATGTCTAAAACATGCCACCTTTTCCTTGTTCGTTTATTTAAACCATAGCATTTTTCATGGCCATATAAAAAAATAAATAAATATAAAATAAAACCTATCGGCAAATTCAAAGAAGAATCTTAATTACACTGCTTTACTCTGAAATGTCTGAAAATAAATAGCATTCTAAGACTAATATAATTTAATTTGGTCTGTACATTTTATGTATATTGAATGCTCCTTATTTTCATTCAATAAAATCATTATTATATCTAATTATCGGATTAACTTATTTATCATGAGTAGTAGTTCTTGTATCCTCGTTTATGTACCGATACACTGTAATTCTTGTATCCTCGTCTATGTACCGATGTAATTCTTGATCCCTTTTCTTTGTCTTGTGGATACACTTAACCCTTTTTCAGCATTACGATACGGCTAATTTGAGCCAAATTCATGGTGAGAACGGATCCGGGTCTTAAACCTTTACACAACCGATCGCAAAAATACTGGCACAATTATTAGTCACATACCGGAAATAGCTCGAAACGAACAAAACGAACAGAAAGAAACTACATGAAAGATTACAACCACATGCGAAATAGAACGAAAGCAGAAAGAAAAAGAAAGAAAGAAAGAAAGAAGAAAGAAAGAAAGAAAGAAAGAAAGAAAGAAAGAAAAAAAAGAAAGAAAGAAAGAAAAAGAAAGAAAGAAAGAAAAGAAAGAAAGAAAAAGAAAGAAAGAAAGAGAAGAAGAAGAAGAGAGAGAAGAAGAAGAAGAAGAAGAAAAGAAGAAGAGAATGAAAGAAAGACGAACGAAGAGCGCTGAAAGAACGAAAGACAACGAAGAAAGAAAGAAAAATAGAAATGAAAAATCGTCTGAACAGAACACTGCAATATGAAGTAAGAATGACAGAAAAAACTGAAAAACGAAATGAATCTGTAAGAAAGAAAGAAAAAGAAATAATTGAAGAACATGGAAAGACACAAGCAATTGAATCACGTATGTAACCAACAAGCAAAATTCATGAATCACTCGCATCTGAACTACAAGAAGAAAAGAAACCCAGACAGAAGTAAACAGAAAGAAAAAGAAAATTAGAATCCTGATAACTAGAACGACAAAAATACAAGAAATGAAATTAGTACGAAAGCATGCAAATCTGATCAGCTCTGTAAAAAAAAGAAATGAAATCATGAATCCAGCAAGAACGATAAGAAAGAAAATCGTACCTAAGCTCTGAACGAAAGAAAGAATCTGAACCACAGTCTAGCCGATGACAGAAATCTGTAATATCGTAAAGAGCTTAACGATAAACTGCAACTGTACATTCGCTGTAGAAACACTAATCTGTATCTGATACCGATACACTGAATTCTTGTATCCGTACTGTACCGATACAGATTCTTGTATCCTCTTTGTACCGAACTGAAATGCTATGAAAGTAAATCGTAACGACTGTAACGAAAAAATGAAAGATAAGAATCTGATGCTGTGTACAGACACTGTAATCGGAACCGCTGTACAAACGCAATTCTTGTATCCTCGTCTCTGTACCTACACACTGCAATTCTTGAATCCTCGTCTCTGTACCGATACACTGCAATTCTTGTATCCTCGTCTCTGTACCGACACACTAATTCTTGTACCCTCATTTCTGTACCGATGCACTGCAATTCTTGTATCTTCGTCTCTCTACCGATACACTGCAATTCTTGTATCTTCGTCTCTGTATCGATACACTAATTCTTGTATCCTCGTCTCTGTACCGATACACTGTAATTCTTGTATCCTCGTATCTGTACCGATACACTGTAATTCTTGTATCCTCGTTTATGTACCGATACACTGTAATTCTTGTATCCTCGTATGTACCGATACATTATAATTCTTGTATAATCGTATCTGTACCGATACATTGTAATTCTTTTATCCTCGTATATTTACTGATACATTGTAATTCTTGTAATTTGTCTCTGTACCGATACACTGCAATTCTTGTATCCGCGTATATGTACCAGTACATTGTAATTTTTGTAACCTCGTATATGTAGCGATATATTGTAATTCTTCTATCCTCGTATGTGTATCTATACATCGTAAATCTTGTATCCTCGTATTTATACTTATACATTGATTTTGCAATGTAATGCTAATAAAAACGTGTTTTGCGTCCTGTACAAGAAACATATGCACATGTGATAGACCCATTTTATTAAATGGATTGTACTGCATAAATTTGGATACCAATTAACATTGCTTCATTTTCTGTTTGATTCTAAATGTCTTAACATTTCAAATTAAGCATGTTCAATATATTGAGGCTGAAAATCGCCTTAAAGACAGTCAACTTTGACATTCGGATGGTTTCCTCGTCTAAATATAAAGCTTGACTACATCTATTATAATCACGTGACAAATCAACTTGGAAATCTATAGCGAAAATGGCGAGAGAGATGTTTATGTTTTCATTTTAATTTATGTGACAATACAAGCTTATGTACCGTACTGCTGTCGCCGATGGGATGAAATGGTTTTAATATACATGTATTCTCCTTGAAGTAACGTTGTTCTAATATGCAGTTTTAGAGCAGTAGATAAAGCAAGTAGTTTTGTTGTGTAATGTGATAATGGGGCCAGTGTTACTGATTACAAATTACGTTGTCACATCTCTCTCAAAACAAACAAGTAACGAGTAATAAGTAATAAATCTCTCTCTCTCTCTCTCTCTCTCTCTCTCTCTCTCTCTCTCTCTCTCTCTCTCTCTCTCTCTCTTTCTCTCTCTCTCTCTCACACACACACATATTTCAAATTTAATGTTAATAACAAACTGAATTTTATCTTAAAAACGTAAAACATATCCACAAATGTCAATAGACAAATAAACAGTAAATCCCTTACACCGCCTGCCTAGTGGCATATTATAAACGAACGTAATTTAACATGTCTTGACACTTGAATCCTCTCCAAAATAAATAAAGAGAATTATCAAGGAGTAAATAAAATATAATTTAAAGGAACCACTTATGTTTTACTAGATATATCGTAGACGTCGCTAGCAAGGCTGAATCAAGGCCTCACATAGAAGGTCGATTTACTCGGTACTCCTGTACTACAGTTCCACTCCTCGGAGACAATTTACGTTTCACATTGTAGCCGTTGAAAAGTGCTAAACCGAAAACAAAGCAATCGCAACAGTTATTGCTTTAATCAGCTAAAATATCCAAAGTCATAAGAAGTTAATTATAGGGATAAATTCTGTAAATAAAGATTCTAAAATCATGTCAGAAATTTAAAGTGTTCTTCATTTCGACTGTGTATCACACGAACAATTAGAAAATTTAATGTTCCAAATATTATTTAGTACCACCATTACAACTATCGAGATGAGGAGAATGAAAAGAAAAGGTAAAGCAGGGAAGAGCAATCATTCACTAAAACGAACATTTTCATTTCCATTCCAAAATTATCATCGTTTATTTTTACTAATATGAATTAACAATGAAAATGACCTATTAGTTTAGTCAAATGGAGAAAGATTAATTGGACAAACAAAATGACGTTTGACATTGGGAATACGCGTGGAAAGAGGTTTCGTTAAGTAGTTTGCAAAGTAAGTAGTTGATGAGGTAGACGCAGTGGACGAATTGTCTTGCAGAGACACTTGTTGCTTTCAATAACGTAATCTTAGATTTCAGTGATCGGATATTTACACATACGTTTCTGTCTAGGTTTTGGTTTCTTCAACGATATTGATGGTGATAGTGTATAAAAGTTCTCAATATTCTTTTGCATCTTCCTGTTCTTCGCCAGTAGCTGTATCCACACCAACCTCCTCGTAATCCTTCTCTAGAGCTGCCAGGTCTTCACGAGCCTCTGAGAACTCCCCCTCCTCCATACCCTCACCTACATACCAGTGGACGAAGGCTCTCTTGGCGTACATCAAATCGAACTTGTGATCAAGTCTGGCCCAGGCTTCTGCAATGGCCGTGGTATTGCTCAACATGCACACTGCACGCTGAACTTTAGCCAAATCTGCTCCAGGGACAGCTGTAGGTGGCTGGTAGTTAATACCAACTTTGAAGCCGGTTGGACACCAATCAACAAACTGGATGGATCGCTTTGTCTTGATTGTGGCAATGGCGGCATTGACGTCTTTCGGAACGACATCACCTCTGTATAACAAACAACAGGCCATGTACTTGCCGTGACGTGGGTCGCATTTGACCATCTGGTTGGCAGGCTCGAAACACATGTTAGTAATCTCCGCCACAGTAAGCTGTTCGTGATAGGCCTTCTCAGCGGAGACAACAGGAGCATATGTGGCCAGGGGAAAGTGGATACGTGGGTAGGGCACCAAGTTAGTCTGGAATTCTGTCAGATCCACGTTAAGAGCGCCGTCAAAACGGAGAGAAGCGGTGATGGAGCTTACAATCTGAGCAATCAGACGATTTAGGTTGATGTAGGACGGACGCTCTACGTCGAGGTTACGTCGGCAAATGTCATAAATAGCTTCGTTGTCGACCATAAAGGCGCAATCACTATGTTCTAATGTGGTGTGAGTTGTCAGGATTGAGTTGTACGGTTCAACTACTGCAGTAGCTACTCGAGGTGCAGGATAAATGGAAAATTCCAGCTTTGATTTCTTTCCATAATCCACGCTCAGCCTTTCCATGAGCAAAGAGCAAAATCCTGATCCAGTTCCTCCACCAAAACTGTGAAACACCAAGAACCCCTGAAGCCCTGTACACTGATCGGTTAGTTTGCGTATTCTGTCGAGAACAAGATCTATAATCTCCTTACCCACTGTGTAATGACCCCTGGCGTAGTTGTTGGCTGCATCCTCCTTGCCGGTGATCAACTGTTCGGGATGGTACAACTGCCGGTATATGCCAGTTCGAACCTCATCTAAAATCGAAAAGTATCATCATTTAGGTGATAGCTATAGCTATTCTTCAAAAATGTTGAAAATGTACAAGACATGCATGAACACCAACGTATCGAAGTTGTCGAGGAATTAAGGGGTAAGCGTGTTTGACAGGTTGTTTTATGAAGGTCCTTATAATCAATGCGATTAAATTCAGGCAGCCAACTAACCTGGGTGGCACTTACGATTTATTATGTACTTTTGAGAGAGTGATGTATGTAAGGTGAGGTAGATTGCATTTTAAACATGCCCAGTGGAGAGAATGTTGGCATACCTATATGCTACTTTCATGTAATATGGCTTAAATTTCTTTGGATATTGTACTTTTGGAAATTTTAAATGATATTAGCACACAGCTAACTAAAATGCCTGCTCCCTTGTGCTCCAAAAATCAACCTGAATTTTTTTGAGTACACTCTCCTTGTCAGTTATTAAAATACGGAAAATGAATTGCCAAACTAGACAATATCAGCTTCAAAAAGTGCAATGAATGAATTACCAAATACATAAAATGTAAAGAAAACATTATCGGCTCTTTTTTGTACAATTTACCTCTGAAGTTCGGGAAGTGAAAATAAGCAAGTAGAGCTAGCACTTTTTTGTAAGATGCACATCTGGAGTAAGGCCAAGCTGTATACTCTCTAACCCATATTACACCCGTCAATCATACACCAAAATAAAGGGAATTAAAGGTTCTTTAAACAATACATACGATATGAAAAGTCTTTCTTTTAAATAGCTAGTTTAACTAGTGAAGAAACCAGGGGAAATTCTTTTTCTGTAAATGTCTAACCCTATGCTAAATACAAAACTGTAGAGCGCCATCCTGTTAATTACAGTAGAACGTTATGAATTCATGTGTAGTGCATCTACGTGTTTTGTATTCAAATTTTATCGCAGACGATTTTCAAATGCAGACATTTACCGACAACAGTTGGTTCTAAGTCAACAAACACTGCCCGTGGTACGTGCTTTCCAGCCCCCGTCTCACTAAAAAAAGTGTTGAATGAATCGTCTCCCTTTCTAATAGTTTTGTCACTTGGCATATGACCGTCAGGTTGGATACCATGTTCTAAGCAGTACAACTCCCAGCATGCATTGCCAATTTGTACTCCAGCCTGTCCAATATGTATACTGATGCATTCACGCTGAAAAGAGTTAAAATATTTTATTAGATTACGAAACGAAGAATGCGTGTATTACAAAGTACTTCTGGTCCAATAATGAAAAGTTTTGTTATAGAAACCATTCTGTCCGACCAAAAATTGAAATCTATCTTCAGCATGATGTACATTTTGCGTGTCTGAAATTTTGTGCGATCTTCATCTCAACTGCAATTACTTTGTACATATGTGTGAGTTAGAGAAGAAAAAAGAAACTATCTTTAATTCTACAAAAACAACTATACGAGAACTTTGTTTAAGAAAGATGGTGTTTTCCCAAGACATGGTATACAAATATTTTTAAAAAAAACATGATCCAAAGACTCACAATGCTTCTTCCAGGGATCAAGACCTAAGGGAATTAATTTTAAATGTAAGCATATGATCTAGCCATATTCCATATACGGTGTACATTAGATTATTATTACTGAAAAGTAAATTAGGAAGCCCAAGATTGGTCATGATAGAAGAGCAGGAGTGGCTCCAAAACAAGTGTCATATTCAAAAAATATGTTGTGAATTTCATACAACTTATTAAAATAAAATACAATGTTGAACTGCTAATTGAAAATGTCCTAAAAAGGGGAATGCACTCTTCACAGTCTAGCACCTGCACATGAAACCCATTATAGGAGATCAGTATATTTTATATATAGAACAAATCTCTTAATTAAATATTCCAACTGATGCAGACAAATATTTCCGCAAAAATATTGGTTTACATATTGACACACATACCTGTATTTCTCCCGACTCTTCCTTTTGACGATTTCTACCGACCATTTCCGGAACAAATGTTTGACAGCTTATAAATGGACATGAAAGTCACAACCTTATCCCCTGTAGACTTTTCTAAATTGATGGCTACATACTGCTGTTCCATCTGCTACATTAAATCAGTTGACAAAATTCTGGGATGTTCAAGTTGCATCACCAGAGCAACGGCAACTTTTCAACATTCGTAACTTGGAGGTAAATCCTACGAACTTAGAACGTATGTCAGTAACAATAATACGGTTACGTTCATGTATATTTACGAAACAAAGATTGACCAAGAAGTTGCGAACGATGTTCTTTCGTAAAACTCCGTCACTTTTAAAGTCATATTAGCTGTAGAACTAGTTGAGGTGGTTTTTAGGTTGCACTCGATATTTTCGAGTAGGATTGATTATTAAAGAAAAAGAATTTCCACGTTTTCCTGTTATCCTGGTTATTCAATCCAAACAGCAAGCATATGTTAGGATTTATTTGAATAACTTTAAATTACCCTTATTTAGGCATATGATTAATTGATGTAACTGAAGTTAAAAACAGTTTGACCTTGATTCAGATGTGCACATCGCAAAAGACTGCTAGCTCCACATAAGTATTTTCACTTCCTGGATTTCAAAGATAGATTGCAAAAAAGCTGACAACTTAAATTTTATATTTTAGCCAATTTTATAATTCATTCACTGCACTATCAGAAGCTCGTATTGTCCAATTTATTTTTCCTATTTTAATACCTGTTAAAACGTACTGAAAGTTATATTATTTCAGACTCGCCATTCCAGTACATAGTCCAATTTCCATAATTACCAAATGCAAAGACAAAAGGCACAGTATATCAAAGTATTATTATAGGTATGCGAACCTTCTCTCCATTGCGTATGATGCCAATGCAGACAGCTTCATCTTATAACGGTCCCTCTCTCAGCAAAAACTTAACTGTTATTGTAAGATTTAAGTTTGATTCAATAGCTGAAACATTTAAATTGACGGACATAAATAACAATGATGGCTGCTTTTAAAACCTCCAAAAATCAGCATTAATCATTCTAAAGTACAACTATATTACTTTTAGCAGCTATTACGATTGGAAAATGGATTTTGCCAGAATGGGCAAAACAAGCTCTTAAACTGCAATTAATGATTTACAAAGTATATTTACAAGTTCAAAACAGGATCATAAACTCAGTTTTTCTTTTTGTTTGATGCTTTGGGGGGGGGTGATTTTATTGTTTTGTTTTTATTGTTATTTACAATTTACCTTTAAAGTCCAGGAAGAGAAAACGACCAAGCGGAGTTAGCAGGCTCTTGAAAGGTGCACATCTGAAGTAAGACCAAGATGTGCACTCTATAACCTAAATCACACCCATCTATCATACACCAAAACTAAAGCGAGGAATACCTGGAAATTCTGTTTCTTGAAAAATTTAACCTTATGCAAAATACGAACCTGTAACACGCCACCTAAGCTAATTATAATTAGTTGCATCGGACTTGTTGCTGTTTCTGATATAATAACAGTATGTAGCCACGAACTTAAAAAATGACTATGAGAGGTAGGGATCTGCTATTTCACATGGACCTAGCAAGTTGTCGAGCATGTTAATTGATCCGGAAATAGTCTGAACATATCGCTCAAAGGACCATTCGGCCGACCGTAACTCAAGAGCAATGATAATACCGGCAAGGTCTAAAATCTGCACTGACGAGTTGCGGACATGTTTGCTTTCATCAATTGCGCCATTTAATGAATAGTTTAAGACATCAGACAAAATCTGAATATAAGCACAATTATTTCTTTTTGGAAGAGGCTGATTTATTGGACTACCGTGTACCATAACACAAACACACACACACACACACACACACACACACACACACTTCACCTAGGGTTATCATATAAAGTATTGACATCGATTAGATAGCATTCCTTGATCGATGCTGAACATTATCTTCTCGATTCTATTGATTTTCTCCCTGGGCGACTAAGATGGCAGGGGATAGATAGTTTTGTAAAACTGACTGTGATGTGGATTCTTTTAAAGCAATTATTGTTTAATAATTAAAGATATGGATATGCTTGGAAGAAGTTATTACGGGCTTGTGTTTTTTTAAATTGATGTCAGGCACACACACACCTTCCATTGTTTCTTCACCATATGTATACAGTTAAATACAAATTGTCAACTAGAAAGCAGAGCTTGCCACCCATAGTCTACATTCCACATTACATTGCCCAATATTCATTCACATACAGATCGTGTTTTTACGAAGAGCAAATGCTCATTATTTCCACTGCATATTTAAAAATAAAATAATTTCCCATGTTCCTCATCCCCACCATCTGACAATTACACACGAGTCACATGGAACAAGCTGTTTCAGTTTATATACGACGCGTTTTCCTGCTGTGATTGAATATTTGAAGTTTGCTTGCAAACTATTGGAAATTGTTGTGCAATTTCATTTTTGTATACGTATACCTTGGACGCCATACCACAACCACACAACAGGGATACATCCCTACGGGCCGAAGCCAAGAATCAAACCCTTCTCGCAGACAGTCTCCACAGCTGAAATATAACGAAGTTTTCTGAAATAGCACTCACAGATCTAGGAGATTTGGTAGAGACAGACGGACGGAGACTTTACCATCCAGCTAGCCTGCTTCACTCCCTTCTTTAGAAAACTAATTTCTACACCAGTCTCTTTCATTAAAAGAAAACTTCTGTTCTAATTCCTTTTGAAAGGAAATGATTTTAGTTAAATATCAAATACAGTGATTAGTAAAAAAAAAGTACATGTACGGGGATGGATTATGCACTAAAAAAACAAAAAACCCACAAAAAAACTTTCCAGGGGAAGCAACTCCTCTTGATATAGTTTATAACAAACATTCGCCTCGTGTCAAAGGCGAAAATGTATACATGCTAGGGCGAAAATGTATACATGCTAGTATATCTGTCAAAGTTTGTGCCCTGCGTTAATGGCTCAGCTCACCGACACCAGGTCGGAAAAGATAAGTGTTACAGTCGAGAAGAATTGGAAAATCGTAACTTTATTGTCGATACAGAGAAGAAGGTGTGTAAAAATAAATGTGTGTGTGAGTGTGCGCATAATTGGATGTTATGATACATACGCACATGCAAAATATACATGCTTTGGCAAGCTAGATATATATGTTCTGATTTCAGACCAAGAAATCTTGTGTGACGTGTATACAGATCGACTAGTTCTGGTTGATACCAGATTGGCCTGACTGCGGGTTATAATGTCTGAATTAATTTCTACATGTATGTATGTTTAGTAGTGATACTAGGTCGTTATGTACATTATTTCCACTTAACTTTACCCTCAGTGTGTGTTGAATCTCGCATGACGACGAAAGGAAGGGGCATTGACCACCACGACATAAAATCAGTTGGCATAATAGAGTGAGTGAGTGAGTGTGTGTGTGTGTGTGTGTGTGTGTGAGAGAGAGAGAGAGAGAGAGAGAGAGAGAGAGAGAGAGAGAGAGAGAGAGAGAGAGAGAGAGAGAGAGAGAGAGAGAGAGAGAGAGACTACATTGTGGCAGTTTAGAGTGATGTCTAGCACAGGGTAATCTTACCGCAACTTAAGTAACTTGATGACCCACCCAATCACATGTTACTGAAATCAACCCGACCTCTCAATGCTGAGCCCCAAACGAAGAAGCTATTAGCATCATTGTTTATACGTCTTTTGGTATGACCCAGCTGGGGTTCTAACTCGCGACCTCCCACGTCTGAGGCGGACACTCGAACCACTAGGCCACCCTAGCAGTCAACAAGATAGCTCATGACCATGCGATGTCAGAAACTATAAACATTAGGATTGGTTTTGTGCGTTTAACGCCATTTTTTAGCACGCTATATGACATATCAGATGGAGGAAGAGCCCGGTAAAATCATGACAGAAACCTCCGACCCACAGGAAGTTACTGGCAGGCCGAGCCGGGATTCGAACCCACGCGTACAGAGGGGAGATGTTATTGTTGGTGTTGTGGGGCTTAACGCCATTTTTCAGCACACGATAGGCTATACATGGCGGCCAGTATTAATGGTGGAGGAAGAAACCGGAAATCCTCGGAAAGAACAACCGACCCACAAGAAGCTACTGGCAAGCTTTCCCACATATCACATTAGTCAAATCTTAGACTCGAACCCACGCAGACAGAGGTGAGATAGCAGTGATCTGTAACGGACAGCGCTTTATACCACTCGGAGCCAAGGGGAGATGTCAGTAATCTGTAGGCAGGCGCATCGGACTCCTCGGCCAATCTTTCATACCTGTTAAAAATTGAAACGCATATCCGATCATTCGAATTCTAACATTTTGGGGCAAATATCAGTTGTCAAATCTTCGTTTGTTTACCCAGCTAGTTTGACAGTATTTTGGAAAAGAAACAATGCGAAATGTGAGCCATGCAATGTCGATTTAATTAGTTTATAACAATCTACATCCTGCTAACTCGATATAATTTAAACTCACAAAGTAATCATGTCAGAATTGTGAATAGGCATATTGCTGACAATATCCCCAACTTTGTTTTTCATTAGTCTTGAAAAGACAAGGGTAATACTGTAAATTGTTAAAGAACATTACCAATCCCACCATAAATCAGTTTTCTTCGGAAAAAACATTCTAATATAGTTACGTATTTGGTCTTTCATTGAAATTTTAGAAGTCTTTAACCAGCTATGAAATTACCGATTGCTTTAAAATCTGGTTTGGTGCTTAATGGCACAGAAACACAATAAGGTTATTTAGTGATAATACAAATGAAGTAAATAAAGTGCCTAGTCCAAGAACACAGCACGGTGACTGACCGAGTGGGGCAATGGCAGTATTTAAACAGATTTAAAATCTGGTACTAAACTTTTCTTCACTTTCTTAAATATGAGTTAGTGATTTGGATTTTTAACGTAGCTTTAACAATTTTTCAGCCATATCGCTATGATTCTGCAGTGTTTCAGTTTATAGTGATGTCTAGCACTGGGGCATCATGCCGCAGGAATGTAGCATGATGTCATACCCGGTCACATTATCCTGAAAACCAGGCCGACCAGTCCTAAAAACTAACCTCTTAATGCTGAGCGCCAAGCGTGGAAGTTTAGTACTATTTTTTAAGTCTTTTTGGTATAACTCGAACGGGGATTGAACCCACGACCTCCTGCATCTGAGACGGACGCTCTAAGCCACCGGAGCGGTTTTCTTAAATATGTGGCTATAATGTACATGGATCCGTTGACATGTCTTTGACACCAACCATTTAAGTTGTAGCGGTCTAGAGGTCACCATTCCAAAAAAAAACCCACCCCTCTCCCCAAATAAAACAAACACACAATAAAACGACAAGGAAAAAACAAATGAAGAAAAAAACCCTACAAAAATAAATGTTGATATTTTTCTTTCTTTAAATTAGTACAACAAATTGATTAACAGCATGCATTTATAATTGTGCATGGATTATACCCCTTTCTCGTCCCTGTGGCTTTTAAAACAGTTTGGGGAATCTCGATTATCATGAAATCGAATAGTCTTCTCTAGAAATCGGTTGCGGAAGAGAACTACCAGATTTCTAAAACATTTAACAGAAAAGGTAAAAAAAAATTGAAAAAGGTGGCAACTATATCTCAATCAAAGCTATAAAAGTTATGGGTAACTCTAACAAGAAAATACTTAGACCCTTTACCAAATAAAATATCTTCACATATCCTAGCCACGACATAACAACAAGAGGTCGCAAGACAGCTTTATAGCTACGACTAATACAGAGAAAAACCACTAAGAGAAAAAAACGAGGTTTAAATAAATCCAAAACCAAACCAAGCCGGTACCCACCCACGCTACGACCAAGCAAATAGGCGTTGTGGTCCAATGACACAGCTTTATAGCAACGACTCAGATAAAATACATTAGAAGGAGAAACAAAATGGTAAGGAAAACAGTTAACATAATTCTAAAAATAACTCACAATCACACAAACATTTCAGTTGAACTCGAGCCAAGGCCATGAATAACAAAGCAATCATTCAGATAGTGGACGTTAAATTAACTCAAAAGATCACAAGAATATGTACCGAGTTTATCCACAAAAACCCTTACAAATGATCAACCAGGGTAGAGGCGATAAGCATCCAAAATCCTAGAACAAGGGAATTACAATGCGAAAAAGGAAGCGATAAAGATTAGGATACAAACAGAAACAACAACAACGTAGAACAATAAAAAACGCAAGAAATCATAAGCAAAAAAAAAAACAAAACAAAAAACAAAGATCAGAAAAATAAGGAAACGTCACAGCAGGACAACAAAACCGAGGCAAGAGCAGCAGAAACAAAGATCTGGAACAGAAGGAGAAACATTAGCTATATGGGGAACATAACAGGAAGAAGATGCGGTATAAAAGAACACGAAAACAAGCAGGCTACGGAGGAAAGAAAAGAAACAAAAGAACTTGCCTAGCAAATCAATCAAAATAAATGCTCAAAACCCGAAAGTACAGAAAGCATTGCCACCCCCCCAAAAAAAAAAACAATGCTCCCATCCGAACGTCCCATCCGCAGACCACCACAAACCGTATAAACACTAAAATATGTTGCAAACATACAATATGGCACACAGGGAAAATGTACACCTATTACAAGCAGAAAGTATAGCACGCACATCTACCCTCCTCAATAAAAAAAGCAAAATAACAAACAACCCCCCCACAAACAAAGCATTATCTAATGGGATTTCAGTTTGATCAAGGACAACTCTCGCGAGACGAAAACTCGACTGATTCTGAAAGGACCCCGATTGGTTCTGTACCAACTCATGACATCAAGACAACCAAATTGTTATCGCAAAAATAAAAACTGTTCCAAGACAAAACCATTCAGAAAAGCTCTCGAAAAATAAAGGTAGGGATAGTACATGAAAAAACAACAAATATAATAGAAAAATTGACAACTCTAGAAGATTTGAATCAGATGTGACTATCACATGTTTGGCCGTAGGCTATGGACCATCCCGTGACCATACAAACTGGAGGAACATATTCGGAATAATGAAGTTAATACAGCTTGAGTACGAAGTCGCGGTTTTCATCGAAGAGGACGAACGATAGCATTCGGAGCGTCTCTGCTTTTCGGAGACTTGCAATGGCGGCATGGAAAAAAAGTGGTTGAACGCACAAATTAAATAGCCTGCAAAACAGGATACCATCGGCAATAAAGTACTTTAATCCAGTAAACCAATTAATTAATCATAGCACTAAGCTTCCTGGTAGAGCTTACATTTATGACCATCTGTTGGATGTTTGTGTGTGTTGATTTTTGCTTTCCCATCCCCGAGAACATAGATTTTCCAGGGAACAAAGTCCTGTCAAAGCCTATAGTTACATTAACATCCGACTAACTGCGTGTGCGAAGTGCGCGATGCACACTAGCAACTTTTTATTTCCTGTTTGTTTTTGTTTTTTTCGCAATTTATTTTTAAAAAAAAGTTTTGGAAAGGCGCCAAACATTCATCGCACACACAAGAAAAACACCCACCACGCGCCGGGCCTGGTTACATTCTACTATTTAAACAGCCACAAAGCAACTTCAAACTTGCCACCATGTTTAGTTTAAATAATAAATGATCTCACTAAGTGTGCATGGATTTAAATTACTGACCAAATTTGGACATTAGTTTCTTGTGCCCTGGCCGAAGATTCCAATGCCCGTTTCGAGTGTTTTATAGTCAAACCAAATGTCAGTCCCGCAGGACATGTCAAACCAAACGTCAGTCCCGTTGGAAATGTCAGATGTACATTAGATGTGATTATGTCATGTGATTATGATTTTTAACGGGGATCGAACCCACGATCTCCCGCATCAGAGGCGGACGCTCTAAACCCTAGGCCACCGAAGCGGTTCAGATGTATGACGAACTCCGGAGAACTACAATCAACAGATTAACTTTAAATGACTAAATGATTTTGACTGAACAAATCATTTTACAGCTTTTTTTTACATCGTCCACGCGGTAATCTAAATGGATGACCGAGCTTCTACCTTATACTTTGCTATCTGGTTTTTTACTATCTAATTTTGGATATGATCCCTACGCAGACTAACTCCGAGGTCACGTATGTATGTTAAGAGCAACAAGTTAGTTCCAATCACGTGACCCAATAACTTTTAATTTTCACGAATTACTCAAGCCATTCTAATATATCTCTTGCAAGAAATTTTTAAGCAAGCGTAATTCTTTGCAATATGTGTGTTAATATGTTTTTGCGAAGAGTGAAATTACAGATGCTTATTGGAATTCTTCCGTTGCTAAATCTTCATTTTCGGAGATACGTAGTTTTGCAAGGTTTTAAACTTTGCGATTTTGGAGCAAGTAAATCATTCTAGCAGTTTGTAATCCCATGGTGCCTAAATAGAAAGTGATCGGTTTCCAAACACACCGAAACTTGTGAATTTTGTTACGAGTTTTACAATAAAAAGGGGAAAAACCACACCTGCAATCTTTTGATGTTTCATTTGAATACTCAAACATTAACTGAAAGCCACTGCAATTTCACTGAATAAGACTGAGATTACTTAGTTCACGGCATTTTCAGTACGGCTTGAATAAATACCGCGGTATAGGATGATGGATTGATACATTTATTGACAAATACTGTGATCCAATTCGAAAACATTTAATATACCAATAGGAAATAATGGTATATGTTTGAGCTCTAATAAATATAATCTGTTCATGACGCTGTGGCCATAACATACTTAACTCGTGGCTAAGACATGCAGTAAGTAGCGTGGTTGGGAGGTATCAATCCCCTTCCTGGACGCCTGGTGAAGAGAAGGCGGCGGTCAAAAGTTTTTATTTCTTAAGCTGAAATGCTCATAGTATTTCACCCTCACATTGTTGTAACGTAGCAATTGTTCAAGATACCCTTATGGGCGGAGAGAAATGCTGGCAAATGGCATAAAACTATCATCTGTATCAAATTAGAAGAGCCAATAAAGACCATTACCCGCACCCCACCCCTCCACACCTCATCGATTGCGTCTAGAATCTACGTGCCAAGGGCCCTTTTTCAGTTACCGACAAGGCTGAGAACTTTCTTTAGGTAGGCACAAAATACGAGGCCTTAATTCGAAATATTACCCAATTTCCTACTTATCATTTTATAGGTATAATATGGAAAAATAGGTATCATATGAAACTCGATGTTGATATACATGTCATTTATATAGAGCACCAAATGCACGTGCAGGCCGTGCACATTACCTCTCATGAATTGTCCCAAGTTCAGGCATGTAAGTCCAAGAGGTCTAATATGACTTTCACAGCAGCTAAAAGTGTCCCCATTATTATAAATATCTTTTCTGTGTATAAAGTCTCTCGCGGCGCTTAGTCCAAAGCTCTACATGCTCAGCAATTTTATTTTTAAATTTATTTTACATTCCATTCGAAATCAGATACTCTTAATCACGTCGCATGTGCTTTCTGACTTGGGATATGCCAGACTTAAATAGAAATCTTTTTTTTATAAAAAAAGAAACTTATGATTTATGTGCACGTTTTATTCATTGCTCATGGATTTTTAACCACATGTTCGTAAATGAATACAGCAAACACTAGACATTAAAAGTGATTCTAATTGATTTAAGTACTTAGATTCTAATTGAAAGGATTACTTATATTACATTACTAATAGGTAACGATATTTAATCAACAACCACTTAAAAAATCTATTTTTGATTTTTCATAATTTACTATAATAATGAAGTCGAAAAGATTTCACATTCAGGTTTGAATAAACCCCTAAAACATGTCAAGTTGAGGTCATTCAAACACAAGATCGGTGACCACCATTGTCCGAATATACGACCACTGTTATGATGCTAAGACATGTGCTTCCATTTACATTTACATAAATTGTTTCATAATATGTGTATTATTCAGATATATGACTCGTTTTGTGTGGCGGTCTATAAAAAATGAAATTATTGTTCTAGTGTCGTTGATTAAATACTTTATTTGTAATTACAATATAGTAGTTTAGATACTGATATCAGAATGAATTACAATGTATAGTTTCTGCTATACTTAGTAGAAGTCGAAATACATGGGTTAATGGTCAAACGGGGAAAACTGAACTGTAACACAGGAAGTCAACCAGTTAAACTTCATTAAATTCGCGATTTTCATCCATACAATGGAGGGTGCAAAAGATTACTGCAAATTCTTATTCAAGCCAGTTTTTCGTTCATCCTATCATACATGACAGCTAATTTGAATTGGGGAAAGAATGGGGGAAGGGGCTGGGATAAGTTGTTCCTACCTCATTCCATCGAACTTCAGCCTTCCATTACAGTCAGATTTATGCCTGCAGCCACCCACCCCTTACCCTGATGTTCCTTTCGTTTGTTACGTCTGGAGATATATTTCAAAAATAATCGGCTGTATCCCTTTGGACAACGAAACTCCGTACGTAATTCGGCACACAACGGAAAAAGCCACCTAAAATGTTCCATAAGCACGTGGAAAAAGGTTTTTGTGAGTTTGTGTAGTGCATGTGTATGAATACTTACCATGGTGTGAAGAATGTTTGTAACTCCGGCCGATAAAAAGCGTAGGAAATGGCAGTTCTCACGTAGGACTCGATGTGCCTCGAGTGAGACTTGTTCTGTAAATTGTTACTACGCGACCTGGATTTTATCTCAGCTTACATGTATATTGGCACATGTAGTTAGAATCACGTGGTTAGCGTTGCAGGGATCATAGTCTCGCATTAATAGGAGCAGCATCTTTGGAAGTACTTCAGTTAAGGGGAGACATCCTTTTAGAAACAATAATTTTAAGTTCTCTAAAATATTTGTTACTCTATTTAATTTGATAATCTATGTAATTAAGTTTAGATTTTTCGTAATGAGCTGATTTTTTGACTAACCCAATCAGGATGTCGTTAAGTACACAAAAAGTCCCCTACAAAAAAACAACCCAAAACAAGAACAACTTTTTTTCATGTGAAGTAATACTAAAATAGATCGAAAACGTATTAATTACAAACAAGTTTAAAATTAATTGCAGGTCCAGACTAAAGCACAAGAATAACAGAAAAAAAAATGATTTAATGCCTATGGGAAATTGATACCAAAATATATTCGTAGTGACTAGGGTAATTATACATTATGATGTCCAGATATTACAATATCTTCAGACATCTTGCTATAAAAAATTTAAGATATACTACAAACTGTCTTCAAATTCTGAAGAATTTATAAAGTGGAGAAGAACTCTTAAAATATATATTTCCCCCAACCTGCGACCCTACCCCACCCCCGAAAGTATAATTTTCGTACCTACTTATTTATTAATATATCAAGGAGGTGATGAGCTTACTTATTCAACACATTTTCTCTCAGTTTGTACATGATGCAAATGAGGAAACAAATATCTTGAAAATACATTAATCTAATTTATTCACATTATGCCGTACACTTTTCGTGCATTCTTTAAGCAACAGCGACTTTTATATATCAAACTATATGGTAAAGTGGACCCTTTGCTGATGTGTTTATCTATAAATCATTGATTAGCCAGAAATTGATTAATGGTTCGTACTAATAGGCAAACACGAAATGAAATATATTACATTACACACGCATGTGTTAGGATATCCGTGTGTCTTACAAATTTTGACAAACAAATTTTGAAAATAAAAATAAATCGAATTATCTTGTCCGCAGTTAGGGAAGACAAACCGCTTTCAAAGAAAATTAGGAGATGGATAGGAATAGCACCAAACTAAAATCGAATTACCAGTTATTTGTTTTTTTTAAAAAAAAATAATTCTGGAATCAGTTTGCAAATTCTCAAATACCAAAGATAGTTTGACTAAACATAATCGGTATGTAGAAAAGTCTAAACGGTTCATAAATTTTATGGTGTGTTATTGATCTTATAGAATTTACATCAGATTATATAGCTTTTCGTATATCGGAATTATGATGACAAGTCAGTTTGTTAACAGTGCGCAGTGTTTGGGAAGAACATGGCGTAGAGTAAAATGTATTATAGACTGCCTTCACATTGACGATCACCTGTATTAAACCTCTAAGTAGGAGCCAATTTAGGGTAAGATTTCCATTGTCTTGGAATGGGTATTGTTAAAAAGATAGTCATGGGAGCAGAATTTCATACCTGTTATGACATTTTACTTTTCATTGAAACCTGGGTATCTCCCCATTTCAGAATAGAGACTATGCAAATAAGTAAATTTGTTTCGTCACTAATAATTGTCTGCCATTTTTAAATGAATTTGTTCTGCGTCGTTTCCTGTTAGTCTGGTTTCCTGCTTCGTATGATCCATGCGTTGAAATCTAAGCATACTAAACAGGAAACCAGACTATTTCTGGGTGAAAACCTGTGATATGTCGAATTTTGAAAACTCTTAGAAGCTTTGGTTAAAGGAAGTGTATCAAAGTCAACTTAATTAAAGTAGAAAGGGCTAGAGATAGTTAGATGATAATTTTCATTTCATCTCTGAACGTCAAAAGGGAATTCGTTCTAGCCGACGTAACATGACCGAGTCAGATGCTATGGTAGCAGAGAATGACATAAGACCCTTTTCCAAAATCGACAGGGTAAAGGGCGGCAGCTGGCTATAGATGATTGTTCAAAGTAATGTTAATTACGGCATGATTAGTTGTTTAGTTGTCTTGTCAATCCAAAAATTCTACCGAACAGGTTTAAGAAAGTCTATTCCGATTGGTTAATATGGATTTATGGGCGTAACTCTGTATGAAATTAAAGGTTTTACTTTAGGAAAATTCTTTAGTCTTCAATCTTACTTGGAAAAAGAGTGGTCGAGACTCCGGGAAGAGCGTGTAAGACGTTATCTCGTGATTTGGCAGTAAAGCGGGAGTTTTGTCTCAGCGAATTAGACAAACTCTACATTTGAATTCGCAACAAGTACATTTTCATTATAGAGTAAGGGGCCAGATAGTTGTCTCAGTTAGGAGACGGACTTTACGTGAGGTTCGTGGAAACCAATAAATAAAACGGCAAAAGAAAACAGCTTCCTTGGATTCACATGAGAAATCCCTGAACAATCACAGGACCAGAACATGTTCTATGCAAAACTATAAGTCCAGAGACGATTGTTAAGTCAGAGTTCGACGGACAAGAGTCCAAGACGAAACAGCTAGACACAGATCGGCAGAGCAGGGACGAACGGAAGTCTTGATGTCCGCATAAAATAGGTGATGAAGTCTCTCATCGTTGCACTCAAAGGTCACGTCTTGTTGGCAATGAAGATAGTATATTAATGTGGAAAGTAATTTTACATTTAAAGAAATTTGTATTGTCTTTTTATTTGAGTACATGTTAGTACCATTTTCCTTCTTTTGTAACCAAGTCATTGATTTCTTTTCATTTTAAATTCTGTTGATAAACTGATTAAATTTTATATTTGTTCATTGAAAGGGGGCTCGTCGTGTTTATTTTATTCAATATACTTGTTCAGTGATCTGCATTCTTCTTTCTATCTATCCACACTGGGTAAACTACACCGCGGAGGTCATTCCCTAGCAACGAACCGTAGTGAAAGAGGTTGGTGTGGTTTGCACGCCGCCAATTTGTCACAAAACCCCATATCCGGTGGCGTCACGAGATTTTGGGACGCATGGGGACACTTTTCTTACCATGGTAGTACCAATACTTTGCAACTGAGGACATTTTATATCAGTTGCCAACCTCTATACTCAATTCCACCAATATAAATAGTCAGTTGCCAACCTCTATACTCAATTCCACCAATATAAATAGTCAGTTGCCAACCTCTATACTCAATTCAACTAATATAAATAGTCAGTTGCCGACCCATATACTCAATGAGACCAATATAAATAGTCAGTTGCCAACCTCTATAATCAATTCCACCAATATAAATAGTCAGTTGCCAACCTCTAAACTCAATTCAACAAATATAAAGTCAGTTGCCGACCTCTATAGTCAATTCCACCAATATAATAGTCAGTTTCCAACATCTACACTCAATTACACCAATATAAATATAAGGTTTTGAAGAATTGTCCGCGTTATACAAAGATGAGGTGAAATGCTATGAAAATTTAAATTCCACAAGTGAAGCTCCCGACTGCGTCCCCCATCAACTGGCGCACTGGGACACCTCACCCACCAACATGCACGGGTTGCCACCACCTATGTTTGCATTTAATTTCGAATCGTTCGTGGCTACGCAATAATATCTAATTGTTTCGGGGAATTTAGCACGTTTTAATTTACACAATTTGAATACACTCTTCTACAAGCAAGGAAAAAACATTGTTTCATATCCTTGTTTGATCCATGCTTAAAGATGGGATCAGAGCTCAAGGACGTGAGGGGCGCAAGGGGTATTGAGGTGAAATTTTCCAGAGTATAATGCGAAGGAGAAACGTCAAGATTGTTTATGTTGCAGCTGAAAGTTTCCTTGTATTTCACCTTTACTTTAGTGTAACAGAGTCATTTCTTCACAGAACTGAGGGGAGGGGTGCGAGGGGGGATTGTTAGTTAACATAAAAACTGTTCTCTGTAACAATGTGGCGCCAATATAGAACACTGCAACCAGATGCATCAAACCCTCGCGTTACTACTGCTTCATAGGTTTACATGCAAGAAAACGATGACGAATTCATACTAAATTGGAGGGGAAGGTTTACAATCTAATAATATCTAATAATTTGGGTGTTCGCTGTGGTAAACTGGAGAGAACTCCAATAGTCGAAAATTCGACTATTTAAAATTCTGACTATTTGTAGGAAATTTGTTTTCAGAACTGATGCATGTTAAAAAGTGGCGTTTTAACTGTTATAAAGGGGAAAGGTTCTGCATTTCAAGTTAAAACTCTGCTATGTGACCTAGAGTTTCTTAAATATGTTACTATCAATTTGACATTGTAATTCTAGCCAGTGAAATGAGGGAGAGAGTTTTAGATCAGTATAAGTAAAAATGGATATCCCCTGTGATGTCATCTAACAAGTTAGAGTATTATTCACTTTATATGGAATATTTATCATTTTAAGAGTACTTGGATGTGATAAATGAAGTTCATCTGAAGAGTACATGTTAATGATAAATAAAGATTATTTGAAGAGTACTTGGATGCGATAAATAATGATCATTTGAAGAGTACTTGGATGTAATAAATAAAGCTCATTTGAAGAGTATTTGGATGTGATAAATAAAGCCCATTTGAAGAGTACCTGGATGTGATAAATGAAGATCATTTGAAGAGTACTTGGATGTCATAAATGGGGTTTGTTTTAAAACTGCACTTAGTACAAGCATTGAGTGTTGGTAGATCGTTGGTTTCGCTTCTTGGTGCGGAGAAAAAGATAAATATCTGGAAATTAAGCTGAAAAAACATTTTGTTTCATCGTTATATTTCATGCCCACCCCTTATTCCACGCTTGCGATTTTTGCATGTATTTTCCGATATTCGCAACTTCACCGAAGCTAAATATATGCAGAAAAATATGTTATTACGAACAAAAATACGATACTTTCTCACAATACTATTTGCTATTTAGGTTGATTCTCTCGTTTTCTTTTAACAGTTTACGCGTAAACAACACTGAATGGTCTCATGACACCATGCTAGTGAAGCATAAAGTCTGAGGCATCCGAATGTACTTTGAAAGACGACATCTCTTCACTTTGTATTGTTTTTGTTTTGGTTACCGTTTTTTTTGGGGGGGGTAAGTGAGGTACTGGGGGGTGTTTTTTGGGGTAACATTTGTGTTCATTTCAGTTTTGAAACTCGTGGGTTAATTTCAATCTTGTGCTTGCAAAATGGTCCCAAAAACGATATTAAGTTATTGACTCCTTTCATATATTTTATTTGAAATGAACACTCGTTGATGATTCTCCATATCCGTCCAGTTCCATTGGATTCATCGCAAAATTGATATTCTTTTCTTTATAACATTCATACTATATTTACTTGTGTAACATGCTGAGGTTCATCATTTCTAACCTCTTTGAATTCGCACCTAATTCAAACGATCAGTTACAACTTCGATGAGCTAGCTCACAAATTAATATCAACTCTCAAGCCAGTTCTTTATGGTGCTGAAATACCTTGGCAATACTTTGTACTCGAAATTGCTAGACAACAAAGGCCTATGAACTTCTTCCAAAATTACAAATCAATTTGTGGATTCGTTTCAGTGAAATATATAGAAATGTACAGTGCCGGATTAAACCCTTTGTAGGCTTCTAGGCAGTCGAAATCTGTCCCCACCCCCAACGCAAATTATCTCCTAATACGTTTATAATTTTGCTAATCCTAAAAGGCGTGGGGTTCATAGGCCGGTGCCTACTATGTCTATTCGGTAATCCAGCACTTAAAATGTATATTACACAAGCAAAGACGTGGTCTTTGATTCCTAAATTGTCAACATTGGTTTAATGAAAGAAAAGCCATTTTGCAGCGCACTAATATACAATGCGTCAAACTTAAACACGCAGTTTGCGAATCAGCCTCTATAAAACCTTACTATATCTCGCTATCTCTCAACAGACTAATCATGCATTTAATTTATAATGCGTACAGAAACGCATGACAACAGATTTCAAACTATATTAAAAATGTCAGTAACTTAATTCTGGAAAATTAATTTTCAATTAGGGCAAATAATACTCCATTCGGTCAAACCCCACGCCAGTATGATCTACAATTCAGGCGAATGTTGGACAATATTTTCAGTATGCTAAATATTGCAGCCATATTGACTTTCTGAGTGGTAACATTTTCATTTTAGGACCAACTAGAAATTAAAAGTATTTTCTTCAAAACCGTATATTGATATAATCATCAATTGTGTAGGAGTAACGATAATGCTATTTTCATGATGGATGTAAAATCGGCATAAATTTGCATTCAATACCAGCAAGACACTACACCATGTTATCTAATAAAACCCACAATCCTATACAATTTTTGTTTAGGAGGAGAAACAACAAGATAACTATCATGGCAGTGGTATTTGAGGTCAGATCGGCACCATTTCCATCCAAGACTAACTTAATATCGTAATTAGTCTTTTAGTGAAAACCTCACGTCGATATGATCCACCTTTTAGTAGGAGTAGCAATAACAAGATTTTCAAGATGGTCACTGTAGTGACCATACTGGATGTCCAGACATCAGCATTTCAATTTAGAACCAAGTAAAATTCATCCGGTCAAAACGAAATGATAATATGGCTTTCTATGAGGGAGATTCCGATATCAGATCAGCTGAGGCTTATCTATGTCAGCTAGTCACTATAAGAAACATTCTGCTGAAACTTCACACTGATATGGCCATCATTTCAGGTGGAGCCGAGACAGCAAGATTTTTAATGTGACCATCGCGGCGGCTATATTAGATCGGCATCATTTTCAGTTTTAGGACCAAATAAATATCATAAAAAGTATGTCGGTGTAAACCCACTTGCTAATATGTTCATTATGTCAGTGGAAACACCATGCTGACATATCCATTATGTCAGCGGAAACCCCAATGCTGATATGTCTATTATGTGAGTGGAAACCCCCATGCTGATATGTCCATTTGTCAATGGAAACACCATGCTGACATGTCAATTATGTTAATGGACACTCCCATGATGACATATCCATTATGCCAGTGTAAACCCCTATGCTGATATGTCCATTATGTCATTTGCAAACCCCAATGATGAGATGTCCATTATGTCAGTGGAAACCCCATGATGACATGTCCATTTAATCAATGGAAACCCCCATGACATGTCTATTTAGTCACTGGAAACCCCCATGATGACATGCCTATTTAGTCAGTGGAAATCCCCATCCCTTCATTATTAAGGAATGCGATTACAAGATTTTTAAGATGCCTATTGTAGCGGCCACATTGGATGTGTGAGCAACCATCACTAGTTAAATTTTTGACCAGCTTGACCTTGGAATAACACACATACACACATATACAATATACACAGACGAATATATATATATATATATATATATATATATATATATATATATATATATATATATATATATATATATATATATATATATATATATATATGCCTCTGTGTGTGTTCATTCATCATAATTCTTTAAGTAGTTAAGGGGAAGTGGCGATGTAATGATAACAAGCTTTTTTAACAGCTGATGGATAATAGGCTATCCTATAAGCACTTTTGTTCTGTGACTAATAAAACTAAAATTTGATTAATATGTTTTCGATAGATATCTGCCCTAGTACATGTAAACTACATTTATTTCGTTGTCTTATGTTTGTGTTTGCTTCCAAAGATCATACATTCAGTTTTGCCTTTATGAGGAACAATATCAACAGTACAGTGACTCAGCGTTCAAGCTCAGACTCCTCTCGGCTGAATCGATATCTCTGTCTGAATTTTCAAAAGCAGCTGCTGATGCATAATGACGTACCGTGTTTACTTGCTTGTAAGCCGATATAACTACAAACTGTACAGACCCAGATCTACCGTCACATAATGCGCCGGCACATCTAGGTCTGTGCAGCTTGTTAAAAAAAATTAGTAGCACCAACAACCTCGATCCTGATATACATGTGCATTATATTGCGGCGGGGCAGGAACTATGATTTTTTAAGCAGTTAGTCTCGTCTTATAAGAGAGTACAAACGGTTGTTAAGTACCAGCAGATCCTGCCAGGTCATTAACATATATGAGAGAACAAAGAACAAACCATCGATCTTTATGGAAGCTCTGACTAAATATTTATTAGCTTTAGAGGAAAAAGTATAAAATGCCAGCACTGACACACTCCGATGACTGCTGTTAATTGCAAAATATCGTGCATTAACCAGCCATGGCGCGAAGCTAATCTCGAACAAGAACGTCATTTCATCAATGTTTCATGACACTAGCAACAAAGCTGTATAATTCCGTATAAATAGAGATTATGGTGTAAAACTTCCAGAGTTCACCTCCGGTATATCACTGACGACGGTCAACTTCCACGAGAGGGATTTTAGCTTCATCATTAGCGCTGGAATTTAGGTTCACACGGCACAGTGCTAGCAAAGATATTTTTTAAAAAATGGTAAGTATTCTTCTTAAAATAGATTGTTCAGTTTGTGACTCAGTACATTTCGGTAAAGGTTTGTCCACAAAGTGGTGTAAATAGACAATTTCATGTTCTACTCCAGTCTCTATGAGCAGATAAAATGTTTCAGATTAATATTTTTTGAAAAAGTAATAATCGGTGTATTGTAATTTTTGAGGTGAAATATATAATTGAATAATTGATTAATTTTTTTTTTTTTTAACGTAACCTGTTCTTGTTGATTGCACAAATTGCATAATGACGTCACCGATGTACAAATAGGTGGGGGAATGAAGTAGGGTAACTGCAACTGCCGTTTGCAACATTGGCTGGACTGTGTCGATTGATGTAAAAAAAAAAAAATCTTCAACCAGCGGTGTAGCAATCGACGATGAAATACTCGCGAATACAGGGTGTGCGGTTTGCCAGATCTAATGAGAGTCTAAATTCTAATCAAACATTTAAAAAAAAAATAGGTACAGGGACCTAGAATTAAATTTTACAAGGGGTGTATGTTAGAGGCAGAATATGTTGCTACGTCACTGTATTCAGCATAATGGCCCAAACTATCTGCATTACGGTTTGAGATGCCGTCTTTGAATATCTTGATTGCAATGTGTCCAAGTCTTTTAACGAAAACGTACTAAAATTGTAATATGTGCGTTCAGTATTTTGTCTCTTCGAATACTGTCTTATATTAGTATTATTTCCAATTCTGTTCTCAACTATAAAACAAAATGTTATCATAATAAGATAATTGTTCAATATGTTTTGCATCATTATTGATTTATGATCAAATTTCCTATAATGTAATGGAAGTTCTTTAAAAACAGGGAAATCATATAACAGTTTCCACACGGACTATCGATTTAAAAGCATGACGTCATACGGACATAGATCTGTCGTTCCATGGTTTATGGAATTATTGATACTAATTATCATAGCGGACACAGGTATGACTTAATCAATATTGATGAGCCAAAAAAAATCACACAGTTTGCATTATATTGATCTTTTATATTGAACTGTTGCTCGAAGGACGAGGAAATTTTATAAAAAGAGTTTAGAGAAATATTTTACTTTTACTAACCAATTTCAGAGAGAATGTATCAGCATCCATATTGGCCAAGCAGGCGTGCAGATGGGCAATGCATGCTGGGAGTTGTACTGCCTCGAACATGGTATCCAGCCCGATGGTCAGATGCCAAGTGACAAAACCTTAGGAGGAGGAGATGACTCATTTAACACGTTTTTCAGTGAGACGGGATCTGGTAAACACGTGCCACGTGCTATATTCATCGATTTGGAACCAACTGTTGTTGGTAAGTGCAAAAATGTTCATTAAAACAAAAAACAAAAAACCCACAAAAGCCCACCATCCATTACAGGAAAGACAGAGTATGATTGCTTATGTGTGAAACAAAAAAAAAATGACCGTCGAACATAAATCATTTTATCATCACATAACTTTGAAATGGAGAGGTCGTAATGTAATAAAATATCTTGCTGTTATGCAGCCCCTCTCGTTCCTCAGCGCCCCCCCCCCTTGTCCCAACATATCAAAATGTACACAAAAATAAAGAAGAAAAAAACCCAAACAAGAAGAGTTTAGTCTTCTTACCCTAAATATCGTATTTTATGAGAAAAACTCTAGAGCAGACTGAAACTCATGGTCCATTAACAATACAAATGTTTGCCTTACAGTGAAGATAGGTCCTACGAACCAGCCTAATAATTAGGAACATCTGTGCGATGTAGATCTCGTTTCTAACTTTACCATATGTGACTGCTTAAAAAGTCCTTGAAATTACCACTACTATCAGTACCTAGTTTTGATAATCAATATTGTGTAATAACGTGGAAGAAAAGGTTACGTATTAATTGGGGGGGGGGCAATACAGGAAGACTTACACCTCGACAGATCTAAACACAAATTATATTGTATTATAATTTAATTAAGTTAGAACCTACTTACAAAAACTAGATCGGACGAACAAAGATAGTTTGTTGCCTGGTGACCTTTGGAATTCATGGTCACCAAGTTTTTAGTAACCAATCCTATAAAGCGTTGCATTTTGTTGTTTCTTTAAATCCGAATTTTGGTAATTCGAAATGTCAAAAGAACACGACCTCTTAATCAGTGTTTTATTATGCAATCAGTTTCAGTGACGTGGTCTAAAGTGCACTTAGAGTACGTGCTATGTTGCAATATTAACACATATAGGAGCAATTAGACGACTCATTACACACCATCTTATTGGCAGCTTCCTAACATTTCTTTTCAAGAATATTTGTCTCGTTTTCATTGGTGTCCTCTATTTACCTGGTGATATATTCAATAATTAAGGCTCAATGGCTCAATGGATAAATATGCGGATTAAATTAGCCTCCTGAAAACTCATTTCACAGTTTTAAACCCACCCCCACATATATACACACACAGTATATATATATATATATATATATATATATATATATATATATATATATATATATATATATATCTATATCTATATATATATATATACTGTGTGTGTATATATGTGTGTGTACTATCTGTGTATATATGTGTATATATATTTATATATTTATGTATGTGTATATATATATATATATATATATATATATATATATATATATATATATATATATCTATATATATATATTTATATGTATATATATATATATATATATATGTGTGTGTGTGTGTGTGTGTGTGTGTGTGTGTGTGTGTGTGTGGTGAGTTCAAAGAACACTTGACTCATTTTAATTCAACTTCCAATATGGTTTCAGATGAGGTCCGGACTGGTACATACCGTCAGCTGTTCCACCCAGAGCAGTTAATCACCGGCAAGGAGGACGCCGCTAACAACTACGCAAGAGGTCATTACACCATCGGCAAGGAAATCGTCGACCTTGTACTAGACAGAATTCGAAAGCTGGCCGACCAATGTACCGGTCTTCAGGGGTTTCTCATCTTCCACAGCTTCGGCGGAGGAACTGGATCAGGATTCACTTCCCTACTGATGGAACGATTGAGTGTGGATTATGGTAAGAAGTCTAAGCTTGAGTTTGCAATTTATCCAGCACCCCAAGTGTCGACTGCAGTTGTAGAGCCCTACAATTCCATCTTGACAACCCATACTACTCTGGAACATTCAGATTGCGCCTTTATGGTTGATAATGAAGCTATCTACGATATCTGCAGACGTAATCTGGACATAGAACGTCCAACATACACTAACCTTAACCGACTTATCGGTCAAATTGTGAGCTCCATCACGGCTTCCCTCCGATTTGATGGCGCTCTTAACGTAGATTTAACCGAATTCCAGACCAACTTGGTGCCATACCCACGTATCCACTTTCCTCTGGCCACGTACGCACCCGTCATCTCTGCCGAGAAGGCCTACCATGAGCAGCTGTCTGTTGCTGAGATCACCAACGCATGCTTTGAACCAGCCAATCAGATGGTGAAGTGTGATCCACGTCACGGCAAGTACATGGCCTGCTGCATGTTGTACAGAGGTGATGTTGTTCCAAAGGATGTCAATGCCGCAATTGCCACCATCAAGACCAAGAGGACAATTCAGTTCGTTGACTGGTGTCCAACCGGCTTCAAAGTTGGAATCAACTATCAGCCACCCACAGTTGTTCCTGGAGGTGACTTGGCTAAGGTGCAGCGTGCTGTGTGCATGTTAAGCAACACCACTGCCATCGCTGAGGCTTGGGCCCGACTTGACCACAAGTTTGATCTGATGTACGCCAAGAGAGCATTCGTCCACTGGTATGTAGGTGAAGGTATGGAGGAGGGAGAATTCTCAGAGGCACGTGAAGATTTGGCAGCTCTGGAGAAGGACTACGAGGAGGTCGGCGTGGATAGCGTTCAAGGAGAGGGTGAGGAGGGGGAGGATGAAGAATATTAAATGCTGAATATTTAAATGGACAATTTTATGCATATTTATCACCTGTTATGCACTCTTTAACCTTATAAATGTTGTGGACGAATAAATGCTGCTTAGAAAAACTAGTCCATTGCTTTCGCATCAGTTATACAATGAATCCATCATAGTGGATAAAGCAGGACAGTGATCAGAGAATAAAAACGAAACGACAATTTATCCGTAGATTATTAATTCCTCAAACGAATCTTTAAATTTATATATCCTGAAATTTGAGGAAACATATTTTCACGAATGCCGTTTTTTGTATATTTTTTACAGTTTTCATGGCTCACATGACAATGAAACAATCAACGGTATCAATACGATTAATTGGAAAAGCTTAATTGCTAAGCCATGCTTACAAGATACAATACACTAAATACGTGGCAATTGAAAGATGTAAATCAAAGACAAGGGTTTCTGTTGGTTATAGGACCCCGTATATCCTTTGCGACGTTGTGTGCATAATAAAAGACATTTCATAATTTCGGAGTTAATAATGACATATATCAACTACATTCAACACATCGATTCTTCGTAGCGGGCACGTGTAAAACATTATGATATGTCTCTTATGTCAGTCAAGACTTTTTTGCACAAGGGACAAAACAAAGTTAACAACTTGTTGAAACAAAAATTCCAATCCCGCAATAAAATGCAACATAGTTCTCACCAGGTTAAGGAGCATTCACGCCTGAATCAAACTTACAGGGGACCACTTGTATGTAGGTTTATTGCCTCCACAATTAGATGCATGCATTAGAATAGGTTGTATTTTTATTTTGCATTCGATTTGGTCGGTGTTTTGTGAGTAGGATGTACAATACAAATTTAATCATTATATCATCCAATATTATTTTCTAAATTAGATACGCGCGATATTTGAATGCTGAAGTTTCTTACCGTCCAGTTCATGTATTCAATATTACACACGACAATATTGCATTTTAAGTAGCAACGTGAAAATTACAAGTGGACGTTATTATAATGCGAGTAGGAACATTGCAATCAATGGCATCTATTGTCGTAATGTGACATTATTGTAATCATGCATTATGACAACATACGGGGCTTTTAGATTAATCAATGAATACGTATAATTGTCATAGATCCAGTATATTACAGATTCTAAGCACGGAATAAGTAGCCACATATCACTTAATACACCCACAGGCATTTGAGAGAGAGAGAGAGAGAGAGAGAGAGAGAGAGAGAGAGAGAGAGAGAGAGAGAGAGAGAGAGAGAGAGAGAGAGAGAGAGAGAGAGAGAGAGGACCCAACTTATTTTTGTTCTAGTCATTTTAGTCCAACTATATTGGTAAAATGGCATACACTTTCTGAAAACTTCCTTATTTATTTTTTTTATTTTTTTAATAGTCATTTCTTCATTTGTCAGGGATCAGAGACCATCCATTGCAATAAGAGACTTAACTCGGACAATCATTAGATATAAATAATAAATGATTACTATGATCTCATTGTCAGGGGGAGATAACAAGTCCCTCCCTTTTGTAGGAGTGTGCCTTCAAACTAAAAAAGCTCATTGAAATAAAATGGGTTGGGATTAGCGATAGCTTTTTAGTGAAGTTGCACAGGGAGCCTATGGCGACACACATACTTCTTGAAGTTAGTTATATATTTTAATTACTTTAATTTTAATTTATTTTTGTTTCAATTCTTTGAGGCATTTCATGTAAGTCTTGATTATAACAGAAAAATGGTGCTTTTTGTGACAAGTCTTTATATCTATCTTCAACCTAACAATAGCTTCGCTCCAATCTTTTTTTTCAAGCACTCAGTTCGATTGATCGATAGACAGGAAGGCAGACAGAGTGATATATAGATAGGCTGGTAGGTAGGTGGGTGGGTGGATGGATGGATGGATGGAATATGGAACACCTCGGTGTTGTGAAATAACTGGGGCAGAAACATTCCTCGCTGAAAACTATTGTGATGTGCTGAATTTGACACTCGAATTTTCGCCAACAAATCTCGATTTAAATTTAATTTTAAAAAATATCTTGCTAAATATAAAATAAAAATTATGTACGAGTAAGAAGCAACCTTTTTAAACGTTTCATTTTACATAATTACCAACATCATTGTGTCAAAAATAATGACCAACTGATTTATAACATAAACAATCCAAAAAAAATTTAGATTATGCTTTATTAGGTAGTTATTCACATAATTTATCCACCGGAATTCAAGGAATTGTTTGGTTTGAAATGGATGATTCAAAGTATATAAGGTTAAATTGCTGTTTTGCAAATATCACAAGTTTTACGGAAATAAAATTCTACCTTTCTGATAAAATAATGCTTTACTTAGAATGCCTTTGATGACTACTGTTGTCATGGTGACCATTTATTTCACAAATAGCCTATCTTGATAATATACTTCCCTGCTTTCAGATACATGTTTATCGAAAAGCCACAATATGCAAATATATGTTAGAGAGAGAGAGAGACAGACAGACAGACAGACAAAGTATGTGTGTAAGAGTTTTTTGTTTAAAGTCATGTATATTTATTATTTGTAGAATTGGAGAGAGTGTTGAACTTTACACAAAAATGTTATCTATAACTAATCTGCGATATAATGGTAAATTTTAAATAATGACGTTACACAACATTATCAACAGCAAAGAATGACCTTACACTAGCAACAGTAATAAAACAAGAATAGGAAAACCGGAGATTATCCTGCTAGAACTACTAATGTACATTGTAGGTAAAGAATAGGTTTCTTCAAAATTCTTCACGTGCAGAAGGAGCGTTCATTTTTTAATATTCTGGAAGAAAAAAGTATTTATATTATCATTCACAAAATACGATGTTGCTGTCGAGACACGGCAGGTCTGACGTGTTGTCATTAATCTATTAGATCTTGTTTCATGATAACGTCCAATTGCAACTCCCAGCTTTCATTACGTTACAATGTAATTTTCATTGTGCTACATTATAATTTTCATTGTGCTGCATTGTAATTTTCATTGTGCTGCATTGTAATTTTCATTGCTACATTGTAATTTACATTGTAATTTTCATTGTGCTACATTGTAATTTTCATTGTGCTACATTGTAATTTTGATTGCTACATTGTAATTTTCATTGTGCTACATTGTAATTTTCGTTGCACTACATTGTAATTTTCATTGCACTACAATGTAACTTTCATTGCACTACATTGTAACTTTCATTGCACTACATTGTAACTTTCATTGTGCTACATTGTAATTTTCATTGTGCTACATTGTAATTTTGATTGCTACATTGTAATTTTCATTGTGCTACATTGTAATTTTCATTGCTACATTGTATTTTTCATTGTGCTACATTGTAATTTTCATTGCACTACAATGCAACTTTCATTGCACTACCATGTAACATTCATTGCACTACATTGTAACTTTCATTGCGCTATGTAGTAACTTGAATTACGCTATATTGTAACTTGAATTACGCTGTATAGTAACTTGAATTACGCTACTTTATAAATTTCATTGCACTATGGTCTTGTGTGAATGATATTGTGATAAAATATGATCCCCCGCCTGTTATGATGCTTTGCATAACATTTTTACAATACATGTTTCGTTTAACATTCAATACAATGAATGTACTATTAACTTATGAACTCTAGGAACATTAAAGTACACATTTAAAACTAATAAATTAAACAAGTAATTAGAAACTGACACCAGTGCTGTATGTGACTGAGACAATGACTTTGTGTTCATTCGAGACTAGCTCTTTCTATGAAGTTGAATATATTTTTCCGTGTCCCTCAACTTCTTCCAGACCCTCGTCCCTTGGACAATTTTGCGAGAGAAGTACTTTTATACTTATCTCAAAGCCAGATTCCTCTTCTACAGAAATCTTTGACTGCCGAATTTTGCAAGAAACTTACTTAAAACCTTGACTTTCAACTTGGAAACACCCCACTCGTTTAGCATAGTCAATTAGAATTAACTTCCTCTAACTGCCAAACTTTAATACGCCCATCGGAATGATTATTCCTGGATAAATTTTTTATGACACCTATTATCAATTGCCCAATATTTCCCAAAATTTGACCCTGGTTTCTCTCAACTTTGTCATTTACTCCACTTGACCAAAAGCTAGAATATCTTTCAGGCCTTTATCTTAGCGGGTCCTAATTAAAATCCAATCACGCCTCCAAACATGATATATCGCAGGCAGCAATGTATTGAGAACCTTGCCCATATATCAATCTTATTAATTGAGGGTCACACTGACCACAACAAAACGATTTGCGAGAGCATCTAAGATATTTTGGTCCCATTACACACTACATTGTAGCTATCATTACGCTACATTGTAACTTTCATTGTGCTACACAGTAACTTTCACAATGCTATATTGTAACTTTCATTGCGTTACATTGTTAGGGGGGGGGTGCACTTTGTAGGTTTCATGACACTAAATTGTAAGTTTCATTACACAACAATGTAGCTTCCATGATGCTACATCGTGACTTTCATTGCACTACATCATGACTTTCATTGCACTACATCATGACTTTCATTGCACTACATCGTGACTTTCATTGCACTACATCGTGACTTTCGTTGCACTACATCGTGACTTTCATTGCACTACATCATGACTTCCATTGCACTACATCGTGACTTTCATTGCACTACATCGTGACTTTCATTGCACTACATCGCGACTTTCATTGCACTACATCGTGACTTTTATTGCACTAAAATGTAACTTTCAGTATATGAACATTTTACCACAATGGTACTTAACAGTGTCCTATTAAATTAAATCTGTCAATTGCAAAGAAAAAACAAAGAGTTGGTAAGACACAATACAAGATCTTAAAGTGTGTAAGAAAACCATATGTAATCGGAAGACATGAAGTTGTAATGTTGTAATAACACAAAATAAATTCAATAATCAATTTTGGCACATGTAAAGTTGCAATCTATAATTAAGTCCAACACATAAAAATTGCAAATTGTAATAATAAAAAATATAATATACTGCATATATTAATAGAAAATAAAAATATAATTGTACATTTTCTTTAACGACTCAAGGTCAACGCTTATATTAAAAGGTGTCCTATCACTTTGCCACTATAAAACTAAGTCAAACCCATTTTTAACAATTCAACGTTGCAATAATATTGCAGCAACGTTGCATTAATGTTATGGCAAAGTTGTCATATTACGTTGTGGCAACGTGACTTGATGAACTTGCTGGAATGTTGCTACTACATTGTTGTTTTAAACCTAACAAAATAAAATATTATGACAGCATGCAATACCTATATTAAAAACTGAAGGATGAAAGCTACTTGTCTTTGTGAAACGTATATGGCCCACTGCTGTCAAGAAAGTCCAAAACTTCAATTAACCATTACAAAAATGTCTATATTATCATCCAGCAAAAAAGAGCAGATCTTTGAAGAAGGCTGCCATTGTCACCATATTTGATGTCAGGTATGCACCATTTTCATTGGGACGAACTAAATTTCACTAGTCAGTTGACCGTAATAGCAGTAGATTTAAGAAATTATGGTACCAAAGTGCACAAATCGCGCAGAACTGTACAAATTTGCGCACTTGAAAGGCAGAGATGCACAATAACTTGTGCGAATTAGTCCGATGCTACATCCCCGTTTGTTTGTACCCCCCTCTCGATTTCAATAACGGAAACCTTCAATTTGATAAAAAGTGCAAAGAACTTAAATCAGTTCATTCATTGATTTATATTTTCTAATCTAAATGTGAGAAGAAGTGCCATAACACCGTCATCGCCTGCGCATTTCATGCTTAACGGAAATTTTCAATGTAATAGATTGACATGCTTCAGAACCATATCCAGTTTCTGGACCAGTCCATTTTCAGCAAATTTTCTGCTCCCAAAATTTACAGTGTCGAATCAAACAAAGGATAAGAATGACAAAGAAATTGCCTTTAACGTGGATTTAACAAGCGGTTTCATCAATATGTTCACGTGTGCAAAGGAATATAATTCCCAAGTCAACGTTATGATAATTTACGAAATTATCCGGCAGTTACCGAAAAGGATTAATTACGTCATTATGTTGTCGGATGGAAATAAACTACCCCAAAGTGTACGGAATATGGAACCATGTTAGTATGGAAAGTCCGTTAAGCATGGAAGGTGCAAGGGGATGCCATTATTAGTGCCATTCTTGTGACAGTCAGGTTAGAAATTATAAAACAATGATTCAATTGACTTAGTTCTGTGCACTTTTTATAACGTTAAACTTTTTAATTATTGAAATTGGTAGGGGGTTACAAAAACACTGGGATGTAGCATCAGACTATAGTTCAAAGTCGCACATATAAAATGCATTCTACACTGAACATTATTGTTATTCAAATTGTTAGATAAACTGAATAAAAATCTGAAAAGATTAAATAGTACAGAGAATGAAGTAAGAAGAAGTGGGTTGGAAAAAAGCAAACAATTCAACATATATGTTACGATCACTTTATTAAGAGTAAATATAAAGAACTGAGTCGTTGAAATTCAGTTTGTGTTTTGTTCTGCTTAGACTCCTGTAAAATGAAACATAAATTAATGCTTGAACAACGTCACGTCATCTCAATACTCCTTACATATGTAGACGTCAAGTTGATTAGTGTTAGAAAACTTTCTTGGCTTTACTTATGTAGTATTATTAAGTAGGGTTACATGTTAACCTTACACACAATTCAAAGATGTGGATGGTGAAATCAATTTGCACAAAAGACTTTATTTGTCCAGATGATTCACTTCAATATAATTTCAAGAAGACGCAGAAGAAGATTGTTAACTGTAGATGTCTGCACTAAAATTCCGGTAGACAATGGAGCAAGGATAAAAGTAAATTTTATTTGCAGTTTAGAAATGCATCTACTTTTGCAAATACAATACCCCTGAAGAAGAAAAAAAAACGAATCCAATATGTATGAAAAAAGAGAATACTTTCTAAAAATCCGACTGTATAAATTAAGTAGCAGTACTTGTAAAAATAGTAATTTGTAAATTAAGTAAAAGTACTTGTAAAATTGGTAATTTATAAATATGTAGCACATCAACTAACTTGTATGATCAAACTGATAAATCCAATATATAAAATTCTTGTAATTTTATTTAATTTCTTCCCTTATAACGTTTAGATTGTTACAAAAACTAAAAATAAATTTTGGAAACGGTCAATTTTAAGCTTTTAAGTAAACCTTAATATATATCGTTACTTTATACTTATTGTACTTCTTTACTATTATTCTGCAGCTTCAACGTTTTATATTTTCACGAACACAACCATGTAGACAATAATCACATCAATAGTTACAAATTTTTTTAAAAAGACACAAAGATAGGGCATGCGCAAAGAGCGCACAAACTTTTGCATATTTGGATGAATATTTCAAAAACCTAATATAGAAATTTGTATGTGTCCTCCAATCATACATTTTGACTCTCACCCAACTCCACCACCAACTAATTTTTTTCCCGGCCTAGATTACCCATGTTATCACTTAGCAAATATGCTTAGTAGCTGATTACAGATGTTATTAATGCGTTCTGTCTATTGCTCACAAAAACCTTATGTGCATACCTTTCACTCCAACAATGCCAATATTAAATTATTTATAACCAACATCGTCATACTGGTACAATAAAGAAATAATATAAAAATTGTATTCACGTCTGTAGTTATCAAAACTGTATTAACGTCTGTAGTTATCAAAATTATATTCACGTCTGTAGTTATCAAAATTATATTCACGTCTGTAGTCATCAAAATTATATTCACGTCTGTAGTCATCAAAATTACTTTCACGTCTGTAGTTATCAAAATTATATTCACGTCTGTAGTTATCAAAATTATATTCACGTCTGTAGTCATCAAATTTATATTCACGTCTGTAGTCATCAAAATTACTTTCACGTCTGTAGTTATCAAAATTATATTCACGTCTGTAGTTATCAAAATTATATTCACGTCTATATTTATCAAAATTATATTCACGTCTATAGTTATCAAAATTATATTCACGTTTATAGTTACCAAAATTACTTTCACGTCTCTAGTTATCAAAATTATATTCACGCCTGTAGTTATCAAAATTATATTCACGTCTGTAGTCATCAAAATTATATTCACGTCTGTGGTCATCAAAATTATATTCACGTCTGTAGTTATCAAAATTATATTCACGTCTATAGTTATCAAAATTATATTCACGTCTGCAGTTATCAAAATTATATTCACGTCTGTAGTCATCAAAATTATATTCACGTCTGTAGTCATCAAAATTATATTCACGTCTGTAGTCATCAAAATTATATTCTCGTCTGTAGGTATCAAAATTATATTCACGTCTATAGTTATCAAAATTATATTCACGTCTGTAGTTATCAAATTTATATTCACGTCTAAAGTCATCAAAATTATATTCACGTCTGTAGTCATCAAAATTACTTTTACGTCTGTAGTCATCAAAATTATATTCACGACTGTAGTTATCAAAATTATATTCACGTCTGTAGTCATCAAAATTAAATTCACGTCTGTAGTCATCAAAATTACTTTCACATCTGTAGTCATCAAAATTATATTCACGTCTGTAGTCATCAAAATTATATTCACGTCTGTAGTTATCAAAATTGCTTTCACGTCTGTAGTTATCAAAATTATATTCACGTCTATATTTATCAAAATTATATTCACGTCTATAGTTATCAAAATTATATTCACGTCTGTAGTTATCAAAATTATATTCACGCCTGTAGTTATCAAAATTATATTCACGTCTGTAGTCATCAAAATTATATTCACGTCTGTAGTCATCAAAATTATATTCACGTCTGTAGTCATCAAATTTATATTCACGTCTGTAGTTATTAAAATTATATTCACGTCTGTAGTTATCAAAATTATATTCACGTCTGTAGTTATCAAAATTATATTCACGCCTGTTGTTATCAAAATTATATTCACGTCTGTAGTCATCAAAATTATATTCACGTCTGTAGTCATCAAAATTATATTCACGTCTGTAGTCATCAAAATTATATTCACGTCTGTATTTATCAAAATTATATTCACGTCTGTAGTTATCAAAATTATATTCACGTCTATAGTTATCAAAATTATATTCACGTCTTTAGTTATCAAAATTATATTCACGTCTGTAGTTATCAAAATTATATTCACGTCTTTAGTCATCAAAATTAAATTCACGTCTGTAGTCATCAAAATTATATTTACGTCTGTAGTCATCAAATTATATTCACGTCTATAGTTATCAAAATTATATTCACGTCTGTAGTTATCAAAATTATATTCACGTCTGTAGTCATCAAAATTATATTCACGTCTATAGTTATCAAAATTATATTCACGTCTGTAAGTCATCAAAATTACTTTCACGTCTATAGTCATCAAAATTATATGCACGTCTGTAGTTATCAAAATTATATTCACGTCTATAGTTATCAAAATTATATTCACGTCTGTAGTTATCAAAATTATATTCACGTCAGTAGTCATCAAAATTATATTCACGTCTGTAGTCATCAAAATTATATTCACGTCTCTAGTTATCAAAATTATATTCACGTCTGTAGTCATCAAAATTATATTCACGTCTGTAGTTATCAAAATTATATTCACGTCTATAGTTATCAAAATTATATTCACGTCTGTAGTTATCAAAATTATATTCACGTCTGTAGTCATCAAAATTACTTTTAAGTCTGTAGTTATCAAAATTATATTCACGTCTGTAGTTATCAAAATTATATTCACGTCTGTAGTTATCAAAATTATATCCACGTCTGTAGTTATCAAAATTATATTCACGTCTGTAGTTATCAAAATTATATTCACATCTTTAGTTATCAAAATTATATTCACGTCTGTAGTTATCAAAATTATATTCACGTCAGTAGTCATCAAAATTATATTCACGTCTGTAGTCATCAAAATTATATTCACGTCTGTAGTCATCAAAATTATATTCACGTCAGTAGTCATCAAAATTATATTCACGTCTGTAGTCATCAAAATTATATTCACGTCTGTAGTCATCAAAATTATATTCACGTCTGTAGTCATCAAAATTATATTCACGTCAGTAGTCATCAAAATTATATTCACGTCTGTAGTCATCAAAATTATATTCACGTCTGTAGTCATCAAAATTATATTCACGTCTGTAGTCATCAAAATTATATTCACGTCTATAGTTATCAAAATTATATTCACGTCTGTAGTTATCAAAATTATATTCACGTCTGTAGTCATCAAAATTATATTCACGTCTGTGGTCATCAAAATTACTTTTACGTCTGTAGTCATCAAAATTATATTCACGTCTGTAGTTATCAAAATTATATTCACGTCTGTAGTCATCAAAATTAAATTCACGTCTGTAGTCATCAAAATTACTTTCACATCTGTAGTCATCAAAGTTATATTCACGTCTGTAGTGATCAAAATTACTTTCACGTCTGTAGTTATCAAAATTACTTTCACGTCTGTAGTTATCAAAATTATATTCACGTCTGTAGTTATCAAAATTATATTCACGCCTGTAGTTATCAAAATTATCTTCACGTCTATAGTCATCAAAATTATATTCACGTCTGTAGTTATCAAACTTATATTCACGTCTATAGTTATCAAAATTATATTCACGTCTGTAGTTATCAAAATTATATTCACGTCAGTAGTCATCAAAATTATATTCACGTCTGTAGTCATCAAAATTATATTCACGTCTCTAGTTATCAAAATTATATTCACGTCTGTAGTCATCAAAATTATATTCACGTCTGTAGATATCAAAATTATATTCACGTCTATAGTTATCAAAATTATATTCACGTCTGTAGTTATCAAAATTATATTCACGTCTGTAGTCATCAAAATTACTTTTAAGTCTGTAGTTATCAAAATTATATTCACGTCTGTAGTTATCAAAATTATATTCACGTCTGTAGTCATCAAAATAAATTCACGTCTGTAGTCATCAAAATTACTTTCACATCTGTAGTCATCAAAATTATATTCACGTCTGTAGTCATCAAAATTACTTTCACGTCTGTAGTTATCAAAATTACTTTCACGTCTGTAGTTATCAAAATTATATTCACGTCTGTAGTTATCAAAATTATATTCACGCCTGTAGTTATCAAAATTATCTTCAAGTCTATTGTCATTAAAATTATATTCACCTCTGTAGTTATCAAAATTATATTCACGTCTATAGTTATCAAAATTATATTCACGTCTGTATTTATCAAAATTATATTCACGTCAGTAGTCATCAAAATTATATTCACGTCTGTAGTCATCAAAATTATATTCACGTCTGTAGTTATCAAAATTATATTCACGTCTGTAGTTATCAAAATTATATCCACGTCTGTAGTTATCAAAATTATATTCACGTCTGTAGTTATCAAAATTATATTCACATCTTTAGTTATCAAAATTATATTCACGTCTGTAGTTATCAAAATTATATTCACGTCTGTAGTTATCAAAATTATATTCACGTCAGTAGTCATCAAAATTATATTCACGTCTGTAGTCATCAAAATTATATTCACGTCTGTAGTTATCAAAATTATATTCACGTCTGTAGTCATCAAAATTAAATTCACGTCTGTAGTCATCAAAATTACTTTCACATCTGTAGTCATCAAAATTATATTCACGTCTGTAGTCATCAAAATTACTTTCACGTCTGTAGTTATCAAAATTACTTTCACGTCTGTAGTTATCAAAATTATATTCACGTCTGTAGTTATCAAAATTATATTCACGCCTGTAGTTATCAAAATTATCTTCACGTCTATAGTCATTAAAATTATATTCACGTCTGTAGTTATCAAAATTATATTCACGTCTATAGTTATCAAAATTATATTCACGTCTGTAGTTATCAAAATTATATTCACGTCAGTAGTCATCAAAATTATATTCACGTCTGTAGTCATCAAAATTATATTCACGTCTGTAGTTATCAAAATTATATTCACGTCTATAGTTATCAAAATTATATTCACGTCTGTAGTTATCAAAATTATATTCACGTCTGTAGTTATCAAAATTATATTCACGTCTATAGTTATCAAAATTATATTCACGCCTGTAGTTATCAAAATTATCTTCACGTCTTTAGTTATCAAAATTATATTCACGTCTGTAGTTATCAAAATTATATTCACTTCTATAGTTATCAAAATTATATTCACGTCTGTAGTTATCAAAATTATATTCACATCAGTAGTCATCAAAATTATATTCACGTCAGTAGTCATCAAAATTATATTCACGTCAGTAGTCATCAAAATTATATTCACGTCTGTAGTCATTAAAATTATATTCACGTCTCTAGTTATCAAAATTATATTCACGTCTATAGTTATTAAAATTATATTCACGTTTATAGTTATAAAAATTATATTCACATCTGTAGTTTTTAAAATTATATTCACGCCTGTAGTTATCAAAATTATATTCACGTCTGTAGTCATCAAAATTATATTCACGTCTGGAGTCATCAAAATTATATTCACGTCTGTAGTCATCAAAATTATATTCACGTCTGTAGTTATCAAAATTATATTCACGCCTGTAGTTATCGAAATTATATTCACGTCTATAGTTATCAAAATTATATTCACGTCTGTAGTTATCAAAATTATATTCACGTCTGTATGTATCAAAATTATATTCACGTCTGTAGTTATCAAAATTATATTCTCGTCTGTAGTTATCAAAATTATATTCACGTATATAGTTATCAAAATTTATTTACCTTTTAATTTTCATTTCCCATTCTACATTTTTGCATATCAACATGTATACATATGTGTCAACATAAATTTCTTCAAATTTTAGAAGTAATTTAATTTTATTGTCTTGATTTTTTTAAAAAAGTTTGTTCAGAACGATAAATTTCTTGAGCTAAGTGCATGCGCAATTTAAACACTATTAATTTGAATCAAATTATAACGTAAACTCATCCCCATCGTAACTAATTTTCTTTTCAACCTTGCCTGCATCCCTCCTATATTTCAATATGATTGATTTTATACGAGTATGATAAAGGTCACATAAAGAAATACATTATATATATATATATATATATATATATATATATATATATATATATATATATAATAAACTGACGACGAACAGTGCGAAACTAGTATCTAACTAGCCTGAGCGCTTTCGACTCTTACTGAGTCTTTTTCAAAGGCAAATACAAAACATATATACGACAAACAAATAAACACAAAAACGTTGTGTTTGTAGACCTTTACATCTGTGTTACATAAATGTACAAAAAAGTACAAATAGATGTCGCTTTGGCTTGTAGATTTTTATGGAATTATACGCAGTTTTCAGTATCCGCAACAAGTCTATACAAGCTGGTTGTATTTATAGTTTTCACTCATGTGGAGACAGCCATGTAGAAACATCGGAACGACCCTTATCCACAATACAGACAATCATAACATATCTTCTTTACCCATTTATGGGTAGTGACATGTACCCGAACAGCATTTGGGTTTAGAAAATCGTTTTACTTTACACCACAATTTATAAGTCACAAAAACATCTCTTTCTGGTAAATTGTAAGGTCAGAGATTTCCGTTACATTATTTTTCCTACATAAAAACTTGCATATATGCGTTAGCAAGGATTGGAATTAACATGTAAGGAACTTAGGATGCTTCCATCGATTGAGATTATTGGTAATTTGAAATGTGTATCTAATGCGGGTAAATTATAGCTGTAAAAGTATTACTATGGGTTCTTTCCTCCACATGCATTAATACCTGTAGCATTACCATAGTCATCGTTCAGTGTCTTTACTTTATTGCAGCAGTTCCGTTGATGTTCATTGCATGAAGATAGACTTTGCTTTGCTTTTTATTATAGTCATGTTTCCACTCTCGTGTATTATGACTGGTTAAAGCCCTGAAAAGGGCTAGCGGCCTCCCCTCCTTCCGAGGCAGGGCTCACCTGTGTCTCAGAGCTCGACACTTTTTGTGCCCCGGCGCATGGGCGTAATAACCCCCCCTAGATGGTTTACCACCTAAGCCGGACATCATCTTTTCGATAATGTTGCTAATCTAGGGAGGCACTCAGCCCACGGGCAGGGCTTTTGGTCTAGTGCTTGACCTTTTTTCTGCCAACCTTAAAACTGACCTTATGATCGTCATTGATAGAGTCACTGATCGTCACAGACACAGTCACACTGCCCCGACCCCGGGCTCAGAAAAGGCAAGAGAAAGGATCCAGCAAAGGGCGGTACCGTAGTAGATTCCTCTATTCTTGTGTGTTGGGATCCTCTTCCTTATGTCTGTCTTACCCTGGGTCCACATATTTTGGCTTTGAAAGTGTAACCTTTTCACATTATTTAATGTGGCCCAGGGCGCTTCCTACTGCCTTTCTTCATCCCTGATCGTTGGTTCCCTGGTTACCTTGAGTTGACGGCGTCGGCAATGGATGCGGCTTCCGCCCACTAAGTTAAGTTCCTGTTTCTGTCCGTTGCCTATTGGGGGTGGGAGTCCCCTATCATAGCCAAACATGTGTAAGCCACATACGAGTCAAATGAATACGAGTTGTGTATTTTCCTACTAAATAGTAGTATTGTGTTTTTGTGTACTATGCGTACCTATAGTTCCGAAATTTTAGTCGAATTTGGAAGGTATAAGCTACCTAGTGCATTTCAGTGATCTTAATTTGGTTTGACGGCGAGTTATACACTTTTTTTCCAATCATCCCTTCAAGGGCCAAAGAGTAGTTGTTAACCGAAATAGAGCTCTTGCCAAAGTGAGCTCTGTGTAAGGCATTTTGACTAACCCTATTTCACTCTGCTGCTGTTAGAACAGCAGCAGAGTGATTGTAGCGATCTTCTTTCTTCTTTCCGTGGTCTTCTTTATTCGGCTGACCATTTCTTTTACGATATATCGTGTGTAAAAGAATTTGATTATTACTTGCGTCTACTTTTCTTCCGCTTTCCTCCTGTCTGTTTCTTCTTTCTTCTTCTGTTCCTTGTTCTTTTCTTCTTTCTTCTTCTGTTCCTTTGTTCTTTTCTTCTTTCTTCTTCTGTTTTCTTCTTTCTTCTTCTGTTTCCTTTGTTCTCCTGGAGCTCCTGGTAAACACGTCCGTCCTCTTCAAAGGCTGATCTCTCTCTCTCCGACTGACTGACTGATCTGTTATTATAGTCATGTGTCCACTCTTGAGTATTATGACTGGTTAAAGCCCTGAAAAGGGCTAGTGGCCTCCCCTCCTTTCGAGGCAAGGCTCACCCGTGTCTCAGTGCTTGACACTTTTATGCCCCGGCGCATGGGCCTAATAGCCCCCCTAGATGGTTTACCACCTAAGCCGGACATCACCTTATCGGTGGTGTTGCTAATCCAGGGCGGCACTTAGGACCGTATCGGCCGTTATATACAAATATTGCAACTAAGTGAATCTCAGTCAACCAATCGTTACATTTAATGAATGCTGCCCCATGACGTCGTTCCAATACCTATACACATGAGAGTACAGTACTAAAATGACATCGCGCGTCTTAATGAACCTGAATTTACAAGAATTAAGTGTATTAGGCACACAATCATGAAAGAGCAGTAATGGTATTTAACAAAGTAGGCATCCAGGTAATGTTTACGAAAACGTACCTGAAGCGGGCCAAGCTTCCATAAGCGTTGCAGTCTTCGGTTACGGGAGTCTTTGTTCTTCAAACAATATCGAATATGCAGTTTATACTAATAGAAAATGCACGCATGGAATTATAGCGGTGATCCCCTTCCATCGCAGTCCCATGCGTATATACATTACGTTGGACTACTATGTTCTACATACAATCGGAATCGTTTGATTCGCTACCAGATATTCGGAGAATACACAATTTTGATACTGTAATGAATCTGGTTGCTGAAGACGTGCATTTTAGTACAGGTACAGCAAAGGAAAGTTCTAAAGGAAGTAATGTCTTCCGAAATCATAATTTTGATGCACAGATGGCAAAATAAATCTCCTTGTTAAGGCATGTGTTAAATAAATCTCTTTATTAATGCCTGTGTTAAATAAATCTCCTTATTAAGGCCTGTGTTAAATAAATATCCTTAATAAGGCCTGTATTAAACAAATCCCCTTGTTAAGACCTGTGTTAAATCTCCTTGTTAAGGCCTGTATTAAATAAATCTCCTTAATAAGGCCTGTGTTAAATAAATCTCATTATTAAAACCTGTATTAAAAAAATTCCTTGTTGAGGCCTGTGTTAAATAAATCTCCTTTTTAAGGCCTGTGTTAAATAAATCTCCTTATTAAGGCCTGTGTTTAACAAATTTTCTTATTAAGGCCTGTGTTAAATAAATCTCCTTATTAAAGCATGTATTAAATGAATCTCCTTGTTAAGGCCTGTGTTAAATAAATCTCCTTATTAAGGCCTGTATTAAAAAAAACTCCTTGTTAAGGCTTCTGTTAAATAAATCTTATTAGGGCCTGTGTTTGCGAATGGCAACGAAGGCTGTAGATGCGAATGATCAGGCTTATAAAGCATCTATATTATTAGGCTTTCTACAAATCGTGGTTGAAATTTCTGACATGCAAAATGGGTTTTAATTAGATGTTAGAATCTAAAAAAAAGTACTCGAATTCTTGCGGTGTGTGTATCTCTAGGTGTATGCTACATTTCAGTGATACTGAGAGACTCTGAATATGGTGTGTGTATCTCTCGGCATGTGCCAGATATAAGTGATACTGAGAGACTCTGAATATGGAGTGTGTATCTATCGGCATGTGCCAGATGTGTCATACTGAGAGACTCTGAGTTTGGTGTGTGTATCTCTATGCATGTGCCAGATCTAAGTGATACCGAGAGACTCTGAATACTGTGTGTGTATCTCTATGCATGTGCCAGATTTACGTGATACTGAGAGACTCTGAGTATGGTGTTTGTGTCTCTAGGCATGTGCCAGATCTAAATGATATTCAGAAACTCAGTACGGTGCATGTATTGTTATGTGTGTGCCAAATTTAAAATGATGCTGAGAGACACTAAATATGGTGGGTGCATCTCTATGCTTGTGCCAAATCAAAATGATATTGAGATACTGAGCAAGGTATATATATATATATATATATATATATATATATATATATATATATATATATATATATATATATATATATATATATATATATATATATATATATATATATATATATATATATATATATATATATATATATATATATATATATATAATGTTTCGAATCCGGGTTCAGTATTTGAGCTTCGAAAATATCATTACTAAAGTACTGTTATGGCTAAGAGCCTAAATATTGTGACTTATGAGTCCAGGTTTTGTTACTAAAGAAACAAGTATTGGGACTAAGTTGCCAGTTAATACGACACACCTCAATGAGTTTTGAAACGGCATCAAATCGGTTCAGTCAAGTGTCAGCAAGGTTTTTAGAAAAGCTACTACCGTCTTTACTTGCTTATTAGTTTAATTCAAGTGCAAACAACATACATCTTTATCTGTCATAATGTGACAACAGATAAGGGTCTATACTGTTTGTTCTAATGAATACTCCTAACAAACTGCACAGACCCAAATCTGCCGGCGCATTATTCCACAGCAGATCTGGATCTGTGCAGTTTGTAGTTTGACTCGTCTTATAAGCCAGTAATCGGGTTGTGGTTTTCTTCCATATTGTGTGACTGTAGGCGTTTGATCAAAATACCTCGTCGCTTTATTTGATTTTTGCTCTTAGTGTGTAGAGCTTTGCAAAGACATCCGTTGTCCATTCCTTATGAACACGAACAACATGTGTAAATATCGCGTAGTACGTTTAGCTGAAGTATTAGTTACCTTTGTAGACTTACCTTTTGCCAACGTAATGAATGTTACTATGGCAGACTTACCTTTTGACAACGTAATTGATGTTTACAGTTCGGGTATTAACCGTTTTACGTTGACACTTGTAAAGAATATATGCTCAGCTTAAATTTGCATGATAGACTTGGTTCCTTTAGATTTTTTAATTCATTCCTCTTTCATGTTATCAGAAGCATATACGTGTGTTGTTTATTTACTTTTACGTTACTATGATTTATTTTTGTTTGCATCATTCTTTCTTATTTTTTTAAAAAACATTAAAATGATAACTTTAAATATAGATGATAAAGAACTAATATACCTTGTGGTCATTAATACGTATTGCATGTAATTAAAGTAATACACACTGGGCAGAAATTCCTTATACGGGTGTTCATTAATTTTGTATTCCTTCCGATAGCCAATAGAAACTTGTGGTAGGGGTGGTGGTGAGCCTGAATAAAATAGGTTTATACTTAAAAAAGAAACCCATAGTTTTCGGTTTTGAACACCACTCTTGTGAGTACCATACACCACACTTTGATATATTTGGTTTAGATTCAAAACAAATAAGCGACTACCTTGAAAAGTAATTTGTGGCTTTACATTCAGATTACGTTCTTAGGTTGGCTAAATCTAGGCCTGAGTACTTTTATGCATAGAGATACACTTCAGTAAAAGCTCGTACTCAAGGTAATAACACACACACGCAAGGAAAAGAAGCAAAGTCATCCTGTCGGCTAGTTGAAAGGGGCCAGTTTACCGAAGAACCATGGCGTCTACATTCACCTTTCTTGGTCTTTATTCTCCGTATTTGGACCAATTAGCACAGCATATACTATACGTTGTAGTTAATGTTAGCTCATAAGAAAACGCGAAATATTGTATTGTACTTACAAATAGGTACATATATTTAATCAAAAACTACTTAATGGAGTAATTTTATTTATTTTTAGTTTCTGAAGCATAACCAGAAAATATGTCAAACTCATTTTAAAACAATTTGTACTTAACCCCTATAGATGTAAAGCATATATACGGGCAGGTGTCTTAACACTATACTATTGTTCATATATTCAAACCATAAAGGTCGCTGTTGTTTTGGAGAAGTATCTTCAACATCACAGCTACATGTTTATACAGTCAATTCAAAAAACATCTGAATTTTGCGGACTTGGTCAGTTTTTTGGTGAAGTTTTGAAAACTAAACTAAATATTGCTTTTTTTTCTAGTGGCTTTTGATTAACTAATTAACTAATTATACCTCTTTGTAATTACAGCAAATGTAATCTAGGCTGTCATATCAGTTATAATTAATTACAATGTACAATTGTGCCCATTTGAAGTCATTGTAATAACAAAAACGGGCACGAGAATCGTAAGCAAAGCATATATATAACAGGTGTACTCTGCGATATAGGAAGTTCTGTGATATATTCTATACTCTATAGGATGCACGGTACTATTGGTTTGGAAAAATGGGAACAGTCTGGAAATGGGTGAACATAAAATAGAGTGTATACACACACACACACACACACACACACACACACACACACACACACACACATACATACATACATACATACATACATACATACATACATACATACATACATACATACATACATACATACATACATACATACATACATACATACATACATACATACATACACATATATATATATATATATATATATATACATATATATATATATATATATATATACATATATATATATATATATATATATATATATATATATATATATATATATATATATGTTTTAGGGGGAAAATCTTTTGAGAGCTTATCCTAGTTGTAAGTGAAAACAAAATAGAGACATTGTTTTATTGGTGGAATTTCAGTCCTATAATAGTCTTGAGTTTGGAATACTCATTACAAAATTTAGTATCTGACTCTTTGGAAAGGAATTGAAAGCACCTGTTTAAACCACATAAAATGCCGCGGATCATATCTGATCCCCTTCACAGAATCTAACATCCAAGTTTCATCTATACTGAACAAAATAATATAGGTTTGATCATGAACTCAAATCTTTGTTTATAAGTTATTGATTTTTTAGTATCATGATGTTTGCATAGGTTTACTATGGGATCTGAATTAGCACCGTTATTCTTATAACGTGTTATTCATTTTCAAATTAGAGTAGTTGTTACCTAACTTCCATATGAATGCGCGAGAAAGGAGTAGAATTGCACGTGACATTCCATTACTCACTTGAAATTCCAACAATGACTCTTTTACTCTCGATGACTTCATTTATATTGTCTGTGTTAATAAAGCAGATGTATTCGTGTTAACAAAGCAAATGTACTCGTGTTAACAAAGCATGTATTCGTGTTAATAAAGCAGATGTATTCGTGTTAACAAAGCAAATGTATAGAAAGTTTGAATTCCAAACTTGATTCTGGTGGTATGAGATAAGATGAGAAACACCATGTACAATCTCTTATAAGACGAATCAAACCCAGGACTCTCGATCTACTTCATTTTGTTAGAAGTAGTGCTAACAACGCAGACGCTAGTCTGCTATTGCATAATCCATCAGATCATAATCTCTTTGTTCTTAGCAGACTTATAAGTGAGAATATGTTTCATACATCTAAGAAGACGCGTATTTGTGTCCATAAAGATTTTGTTAAGACCGCTGATGTGCAGCTAGTGGATCAAGTTGGTAAATCTTAAACTGAGATAACGAATGACCTAAAGACCAGAAACACGCCTCTGTGCTGCAGACGTGTGTGGCTTTTTGTTCTGAGATACAAATCTCAATGGCAACCGCGGCCACCGGGGGTTGGGTGGGTGGGAAGAGAGAGACTGGTCTTAAGCGCATGCCTTTACAGAATATACTGACATCTCACCTCTCCACGCGGATCTGAGTTTGTGACTCGACCAAACTTAAGTATGTAAGAAATCTGCCAGCAGCTTCCCGTGGATGGTTGGTGCTTTCACGAGTTTTCCCCAGTTCTTTCTTGCCAAATATACTGGCCGCCATGTATAGCCTATCATGTACTGAAAATGGCGTTGACCCATAACATCACTGACCACATTTGCTTGGCTCAGTCTACATGCAACAGTTAAAGGACACTTGTAAAGAAGAATTAGTGAAGAAATATTAGTTGTAAAATGATCTTCACACAAATGTAATTTCGAATAAATGTCCTATATACAACAATTAGTTTCATTTATTGTGTTTTCATCACAACTACTGTATTCGAGTGCATTGTAGACGTGTATGAAAAGAACCATTCAATCTTATTTTCATTAAATTGTAGCAAAGATGTAAGACATTCGATGAATTCCATTATCAAAGAAAAATTTCTCAATTTTGTTTTTGTATAAAGTCTCCCTGTCTATTAATTGGGGTCGAGAATTCAATCTCTCTTGAATATTGCTAGTTTAACCTTTCAACAATCGGTCTAAATTCGTACATCATGAAAAGTTTGGGGGCATATTTAATTGTCATATCACGCGTTGGTCTTTTTGTAGTTAGATGGATAAGAACACTGACAGTTATTCTCACTTTCATTCGAGATGCCCATTCTTAAAATACTAATTATTGCTGTTAGCAACGGTTTAAACAATTACATAGTTCGTATTAGAGTCGCAATGACCACAAACTGTTGACCACTAGCTTTCTAAAGTCCTCCAGCTCGGTTAAACTTTGTATCAAAATGGTCAGTTTTTATGTTTCATCATTTAATACCATTTCCAAAAAATATTTTACAATCAAACATTATTTAAACAGCTGTAGATGATCTTAAGTTAGGGGGTGAAGCGATGGATACCATTTGCAATACACAACCATACGATACAATAAACATCGCTAAAGATTTGTCTATCTATTATATCTGGATACCATAATATTCTTTTAACTGCTCTGTGATTGTGGTATTTCTGAAAACACACGGCACATTCCACGATATTATATTAGGAACCAACAATTAAATGGTCTGGGACAGTGGACAGACACGTTTTTTTTTTAATTCCTCCTGTCAAAAGGTGGGAAAATATCTTGCTTTGATTTATAGCGAAATAACACCATATAATATATATTATATTATCTGGAAAAAGGTGATTTTAAAATAAAATAAAATACATCAGTTCAAAAGAAAATTGCACCTCAACCAACCCAAATAAAATGATCAGTACCTTATAGTATGTAGATTTGCTCTGTCCATTCTTGTATAGGTTGTAATCTAAAACTAAGTCGGAATGAATAAACCTACACTATACATAGCTGACACACGGGAAATAACTTTGCTGACATTAGATAACGATATGACGTGCTGACAGTGAAGCCCGCAATTTACTATCTATATTATTGATATAATAGGTAGGGAAACTTTGAGTAGGATGCCAACACCCTGACAAAATATTTGTGTGTGTGTGTGTGTGTGTGTGTGTGTGAGAGAGAGAGAGAGAGACAGACAGACAGAGACAGAGACAGAGACAGAGAGAGAGTAAACTTAATGCACACTACTAAAAAAAAAACTAGCATATATTTAGCGGTCTTGAGACATGACGTAAAATTCAAAAAGACAAAAACTGTTCTCCTGAACATATTGGCTGATTTGCAATCTGATACATCGATATGTTTTCTTAACGAATTAAAGTGATCAAGTAAATAACTAAAAGATGACAAGCTTAGTTAGCTTTTTATCCAAAGTTTGTCCAAAAATTGTAATTGGCATCGATATATGTTAAAACATCCCACGTGGTCATATGTAACAAGCGTCAAACATGTGACTAAAGAATCATAAGCCTAATTATATTTGCAATCTCAAAATTAATTTTTGATAAATAAAACTGTTTTGTAACAAAAATAAAGAATAATATTTTAAATTTTTTAATGAATATAATTAAAGTCGTGAAAAGATTTCTCGGGAGTTTCCGTACATTCCTTACTGGCTGAAATTATGAAAGCACCGGTACAGTAAAAAGTACCGTGGTACGTGACCTTGGGAAAAAATATCGCAGTAAATCGCTATACCGGTAAAACTGCTTCTGTACATTCATGTCGAGCCTTCACATATTGCAATACAATATTAGTGAAATCTCGAGTCTCACTTATCCAGGTCTAAATATTTGACTATACTATACTCTCTCTCTCTCTCTCTCTCTCTCTCTCTCTCTCTCTCTCTCTCTCTCTCTCTCTCTCTCTCTCTCTCTCTCTCTCTCTCTCTCTCTCTCTCTCTCTCTCTCTCTCACATGTAAAACTACCATTGTAAAGAAAATAGATTCGACAAACAACTAGGTAATGACCGAAGTGTGAAACAATGTTTGCAATACCGTACATTACTTCAATGTTATTCAAAGATTTAATATTTGTGTTTGGCAAACATTTGTCTTGATCTCGTAATACATCAGGAAAAACACGAAATTTAAATTCGGTCAGCTATTATTATATTGTGCGTTCAAAGAAATATAACACACACACGCACGCACACATATGCACACACACATACACACACCGCAGGGCTACTGAGCCAGTCTAGGCTACGAAAGAAACGCAATAACTCGTAATCTTCACGGTGCTACAAAGAAAACATAAAATATTATTGAAAATGTGATTTTCCGCCTCAGATGCGGGAGGTCGTGGGTTCGAAATCCAGCCGAGTCATACCAAAGACTTACAAAAATGGTACAAACAGCTTCCTCGCTTGGCGCTCAGCATTAAGAGGTAGTGTTAGCTGGTGTCAGGATAATGTGACTGGGTGGGACATCATGCTACATGTCTGCGGCATGATGCCCCAGTGCTAGACATCACTATAAACTGTCGCACTGCAGACATCGTAGCGATATGACTGAAAAATTGTTAAAGCTACGTTAAAAATAATAATCACACATCACACACATTTTCTGCATATTTCACTTAGAACTTTTAACGAATATAATCTCCTTCTTAAGTCGACTAGTCGACTTGTGGTGACGCAATCTAACCGAAATATCAGGAATGCAGTTAAATTAGTTGTTTTATTTCTCAACTAATGCATTGTACCGAACTTGATTATTTAATCTGAATTGACATTTTCCATTTCTAGAGTACTTTATCAGTGATTATATCGACTAAATAGTTGTTCAGATCGGTAATCCATGCTGGGAATCGAACTATTTTGGAAATAGTATACTGTCTGACCGCCAGCTGTCCAGTAAAAAAAACTTCTGGAGCTAGTTCAGTGAAACTGGTTCTAGTAAATGGCTGTGTTTGTGGATTTGGAATAAATTGTCAAAGTATCTATGCATGGTTGTTTCTAATGAAATGTTCCATTCTTCTTCACGTCCTTTTCCAGTTCCTGATAATAATTCGCGAAGAAATATTAATTACAAACCTTGAGAAGAAAAAAAATACTTTTGTAACCAACTCTTGAAAATTCACCAGAACTCAAAACATAGAGCACTGTTCTTTACCTCAATATTCACTGTCTCAATCAAACTGAGTGCGGCGCCATAACGTGCATCCTATTAAAACGAGCGGGCAAAACTAATTTCTATATAGTCTGAGCGCTTTCGAATCTGATCTTGTTTTAAAGGCAAACAAAAAAACAGGTACAAAACAGACAATAAATGCGAAAAAGCGTTGATAATGCAAATGTTTAACAATCTCTGCTGCAATAAAAGTTTGAAAATTGTTTGATGTTTCGACTATGTATTTTCAATACTTCGTTTTGTTTTTGGGTTCGAGAATATGCTGATCTATATGATATGTTGACAGGATTTGTACTTTTTAACACCACAGGGACCAGATTTGCTACATTAGTATTGGTTTGTGATTAGCGTTAGCTCCGCTCTGGCGTACATGGTCCAAATAGAACGTGTAAAACAGAGACTATAATTCATCTCATTACATGTACGATTTGTAACTTCATTTGTCCAACAAACTGCAAAGCGACACAACAAGCATCTTCTCAGATTTGACTTGATAACAAAAAGGCTAGACAGAAGTCCCGTTGCATATCACTTTTCTTTTCCTGCCCACACATTTAGTGCTACACTAATTGTAATTGCTCACAACCCTAACTGGAGTTCCGAAACCAGGAAATAAAAGGCGTCGTAGTAGATACACTGCCCTTAGAACATTGAAACGAAACGACTTAAACCAAGAAGACTAGAAAATAGACATACACGCGCAGATAAAATCACCATCTGTTTACAGTCAGCACATTTTTATTTAAATAATTATTTATTTTATTTAATTTTGTTCATTAATCACCCACTAATATCTAAGGACTGCTAAAACAATTAAATATCCATGATATAATTTACTGTTACGTCAATTTGCATTTTTAAGAAACAGATGGCAATATGGCTCAAACATTTGTAGGACGAAGTAAATTAGTGTACAACAACATCAGTGAAGTTGAAACCAACTAGTCGAAACATCCAACATTTTAAAGCTGTTATTTTCTAGTAGGGTTGGAAGTTCTATTTATGTATCGAGTTATAGATTTCATCTGTTGACTGGTGGTTGAAATTTTAATGTTGTATGTCGAAATTTCTCGTTTCACACGTTAATTCCAAGTGTTTGCATTGAGAGTCCCGTTTCATATGTAGAAATTTCTCGTTTCACACGTTGAGCCGAAGTGTTTGCATTGAGAGTCCCGTTTTATATGTCGAAATTTCTCGTTTCACACCTTGAGCCGAAGTGTTTGCATTGAGAGTCCCGTTTCATATGTCGAAATTTCTCGTTTCACACGTTGAGCCAAAGTGTTTGCATTGAGAGTCCCGTTTCATATGTCGAGATTTCTCGTTTCACACGTTGAGCCAAAGTGTTTGCATTGAAAGTCCCGTTTCATATGTCGAAATTTCTCGTTTCACACGTTGAGCCAAAGTGTTTGCATTGAGAGTCCCGTTTCATATGTCGCGTTTTTAAGTTGATTTTGTGAGTTATATATAGTGGTGGTTGAAAATTTCAATTTGTATATCGAGCGTCTAGATTTTAATTTTTTAAATAGACAGTGTGGTTGAAATTTCAGTGTTGTATTTTGCGAATTCCAATTTCACACGTTGAATAAAATTTCTTGTATTGAAAGTTCCATTTCATATGACGAATTTTTAGATTTTTTCTGTTCAGTTACATAGTAGTTGTCGAAAGTTCCATTGTTTTATGTATACTACCTTGGTTATTCTTACCCCTTTTTTTTCTGTGTGATCACATTACATGTATTTTGTAATGATGCCATGGGATGACTATCTGATCCATGATCGGGGGAAATGACATGATCACTAACATAATTGGCATAAATAATTAGGACCCTAAAACAATTTATTCCACAACCTGCTCACTAGCCACTTTTGACTTGGGTTAATGTTCAGAGAAAATTATTATTTGAACTTTGGAGGGTTTTTTTTTCGTTTGCTAATATTAAAGAAAATCCCTTAATAGATTCTCGTCATATTTGGCATTCGTCGCTATAACACTAATAAAATTCATTCTGCGACAGGTTTGCTCACGACATTGACCTTGGAGACAAGGTCATAATGATATAAAGTTTACCATAAGGTTTTGCTTAATGTATTTTCATTTGCTTATATTTCCTAAACCCCTTGATAGACTTGTTTATACCTGGAATGAGTTATAGCGGAACAAAGAATTTGTTTGTTGACATGCACACTTGTCTTTTGGATTTAGGGTCATGGTCACAATCAAGTCCAATCGATGGGGTGGGCCACTTGGCCCAGCCTTAACCGCTAAGGGATCTCGGTTGTTATTAGTTATTTAGATCTCTTAAATACTCTCGTCGTGTACTGAGTTGGGTTTTTGTTTCTACTCTGTTGCATAATACTCGAGAAAGATGGCAGTAATTAAGTGTGCTTAAATTTTGTAACATTTACTTGTGTTCACATTATTTGGAATATCACAATTTCTAAAATGCATACAGTTCTTGGCTTGTCTTCTTATATACACAATAAAAGATTAAAGTGTATTTAAACAACAGGCGATATCAATACACACAATTTGACTGGACAAGTGAAACTGGAATCATCGAAGTATTAAATGTAACTTCCAATTTCCACTGTGTAACTCGATATAGTTTAAGCCCTCGACATACCTTTTAATCGAACGGATATAATCTAAAATCGCAGCATATAAAATTAAACCTTCGGCATAACAATTTTCTTTAGTATGTAAGGTTGGAAGTTTCGACAAAAAAAAAAACAAAAACATCGACATTTCAACCAACGCGGTGTACCTCAAATATTAAATCTAAAAACTCGGCACATAAAATGGATTGTTCAATCAAGGCTGTATAATTCACCAAATAAAATGTAACATTGTATATGAAATGAAACATTCAACGCTAACAATTTTTTTTTATTTCAGCATGTGAAACTAGAATTTCCGATATAGTGCATTCCAATTTGAACCACCACCGTGTAATTCCACTGATAAAAAGCAAAAGCTTGATGGATACATTGGAACGTTCAAACACTACAATATAATTCAACATATAAAATTGACCTTGTCCAAAATTGAATTCATTTCTGCTTGACCTGACTGACATTTTAAAAACATTTCATTTTATGTAAACAACTGATAACAGCTTCATTATTCTCTATGTGCATGAACTTAATGTCAGGATTTTTATTCAGGTAAAGGTCTTGTAGCTGGTCATAGAGGTCTTCCACATCTGCATCATCAAAGTTTGATGTTGGGGTGTATGCCTGTATGATGGTGATGTTGAATGGGATTGCCATGAGGCAGATGGGGATGAGCCGGCTGGAGACTGGCAGACAGACCATGACCGTATTCACCGTGTCCATGTGGACAAGGAACCAACCTCCTTTTCATGTTTGTCCTCTCTGCCACTGAAGTACAATTTGTGGCCTTCCAAAGTAGTTGTTTCTCAAATGTTCTTCCATCGTACCTCGCAGAATTTAGGATATTCCAGCGGTATCTGTCCATTTCATATGTAACCTCCTCTAGCTTTCCTGCTGCTCTCAGTGTTCTCACATTCCAGGTGCGAATGGAGATGTTGTTCCTACAACGAATCTTGCTGCTCTGAGCACCAGTCGCTTACTTTCCACCTCCGCTTTGGTGTATGACGGAAGGCTCAGCCCTTGTTGATCCGGGCGATGAGAGAGCCAGTATGGGACGAGTATTCAGTGTCATTTTTCATATGGTGTGTCCAGGGCAGCTGACGCCTGACGGAGTCCATACCTCTCCAGGCCTCCAATTAGGTCGCTCGCCTTGGTCACGAACATGAAGCCTCTGAGCTGTTGGCAGCCCTTTCGCTTGGCCGTTGACTTCGTCTCAAAAGTTATTCCACCTAGTGATGCCATGTTAACATCACACTATTTATCGATATCTGGAAGACTCGTGGTGGAAGGGATCGTCTACATTTCTGTTCAAGCCTGGTGGACTTGTCCACTGCCCACAATAATAATAATAATGACGATGATTTACGAGAAGTATATTCAAAAGGTCAACGTAAAAATATTAAATTGTCATAAAATTTCGCATATATATATATATATATATATATATATATATATATATATATATATATATATATATATATATATATATATATATATATATATATATATATTTATGTAAAAGAAACCAATTATAACTGTTTTTACCCACCCGCTTCCACAAAAACTACATGGTATCTATGAGAATGATGACAAATTTATAGCTATTTTTGGGCATGCCGATTAATTATTTGTGGAGTTGCATTCTATGCATCCTAGTATTGTGCTCAAATGTATAACAAGCAAAACGATACATTTCTAACAATGGACAATGTAACGCAATCGGAATTGCCTGTGCGATAGGCACCTATATAAAATGGCATAGGCTATTTCACCTATGTAAAAATGGCCGAGGCTAAACACCCCCTGCATTTCAGACTTAATGCAGACAGTCAATCATTACATATTTATTGATTTAATCAGGTTAACATACACTAAACTCACTTTAATGGTGTTGCCATTTCATGTACATCACTGCTTTGACTGAGTATATTAACTAGCACATAATTCAAGCAAGTTTGTTCCCAAAAAACATACAATGTTTTGTTGTGAATGTTCACTACAGGCTGGGTATATACAGTGGATGTCACTACAGGCTGGGTATATACAGTGCACGTCTTGATTTAGTATTTAGAATCAAACGTTCCCAAAGAACCAATAGGGAGAGGGGCGGGGACTGGGATTTACTTTCCAGATGGAATATTGTTTTCTTCAATCTTAAGATAATGTTTTCAACTATTGGATACAATGGGAGTGTTTGTGTCTTCTTTGTGACTATAAACCGGAGCAAGAACATTGTTTCAAACAATGTGAGCCGAAAACATTTTCGAGAAAAATAAGGTCGTCCCACCTTCCTTCCGAAAATTAAATGGACGGTCCCAAGTGTACAGCGAAGCCTATGTTAGCTAATACATCCATCTAAAGTTCGGAGTTACACGGCCCTTTATCTCGTTTTATCCATACTTCTACATAGTAGGATGTGGCTTTAAAAATCACATGTCCAAGTTACGCCCTGTGGGAAATTTCCCGTGCCTGATCTAAGGGATACTAAGAACACATCCAGGAATATCGGTGGGTGGTGGTGGATGGGGCATGAGTGAACGTAGAACAAGTAGGCAAGTGGCAGTGACGTAGCGAGGATAGTTAGAGCCTGGGACAAAACATAATCTTGGCGCCCTCTTCGAGTGCATATGAGATAACCCTATATTAAAATCAGATGCCATTTATAAATTTTAAGTACTACTACAAGAATTAATCATTAAACAACACAAGAATGGAATGGTAAAATTTACCTATAAAACTTCAGTTGTATTTTTCTCATTTTGGCGCCCCTGATACATGGCGCCCGGGGGACAACTGTCCCCTACCCTCCCAAGTTACGTCACTGGCAAGTGGCCTGTGGTATGGAATTCCTAGTGGGGGCCCAGGACATAACAAGCATTTTTCAGGTATACTAAAGCTATGTATGTACGAACCGAAAGGGAGGAGGGCGAGTGGCCGAGTGGTCTAAAGCGCTATCCGTTACGGATCATTGACATCTCACCTCTGCGTGGGTTCGAGTCTAGGGTTCGGGGAATGTGGAGATGTAGGAAAGCTTGCCAGTGGCTTTTCGTGGGTCGGTGGTTCTTTCCAGTGATTTCCCGGTTTCTTTCTCTACAATTAATGCTGGCCGCCATGTATCGCCTATCGTTGGTGAAAAATGGCGTTAAGCCCCGCAACAAGAACAGCAACGAACCGAAGGGGAACTGTCCACCAAGAACAAACTTGTATGGCTCAATTGATTGTTCTTTCATTGCATCATGGCACCTGTCCACAGAGAACAAAAGGTAATGTCCCCTTGAATACTCTTCAAAAACAGGGCTATAAACCTCCACTTTATTATGTTTCCCTTCGTTAGGAATAGAAATATCTCTGAAGAGTAACATTCGACATGCCAACAAAAGATAACAATTAGCTCTACAACTAAAAATGATACAATATTTATCACTGCTAATAGATACATAAGTATATCCAGCATGTATGCATACATATGCATAGATCGATGGAGAAGCCCGCCCCCGTTTGACAGTTTTAGAGAGTGGGACTCGTCATCCACGGCTTGCGGGTTAGGTTAGATACCCGCCCAGACCCTCCCGGGTCGGCTGCTTAGGCTTGTCTTTGAGAAATGCTCGTAGTTCCCATTTTCTCTGTATTATAGTAATGAACCTATAATGTTTTATGCACCGATAATGTGTTATACACCGATAATGTGTTATACACCGATAATGTGTTATGCACCGATAATGTGTTATGCACCGATAATGTGTTATACACCGATAATGTGTTATGCACCGATAATGTGTTATGCACCGATAATGTGTTATACACCGATAATGTGTTATACACCGATAATGTGTTATACACCGATAATGTGTTATGCACCGATAATGTGTTATGCACCGATAATGTGTTATACACCGATAATGTGTTATACACCGATAATGTGTTATGCACCGATAATGTGTTATACACCGATAATGTGTTATGCACCGATAATGTGTTATACACCGATAATGTGTTATGCACCGATAATGTATGAAAATTGTCGTTAAAACTAACAAAGATAAAGCAAAACGTCAACAGACTTTTATACAGTTATTATTCCAAATTGGTACGGGGAAACAACAAAAACTTAAATTCGATCGCCTTCCTAACGCCGTTACACGGAATGTAATAAAAATGTGAGACACAGATTTGTTTTGCTTTTATATTTACATACAGAAATGTACCCTTTAAATTTGGTGAACAAAGCGTCATACTGTAGGTCCGTATAAATATACCACCTATCTACCAACAGCAGAAAGGATCAACACCTACATGTTGTGCACTTAACAACCAAAATACTTTGTAGACAAAATAAAAGTGAATTTGTTCTGTTTTGTTTCTATATCTAAACGGGACTGGCGACTGTAATCATCCTGGTCGAGTTTGATTATAACTTCAACTCAAGATTTACTAATTTGAAAGTCTGGCAGGTAATGAAGTGCAGTGCAGTTAAAATGTCATAGCACGATATACAAAATATTTTAGAGTTTTGCGATTTGTTAAAACTTCGAAGTAGTGTATACTAAATATTTCCTGTCTTGAGTTTAAACAAGGACATAACAAGGGTGCTAACAATTTATGGTCTTGCGTTTACACCCAGACATAACAAGACAAAAAGGGCGCTTACAATTTTGGTCTTGTGTTTAAACTAAGATTTAGGTCAAAAGGGCGCTAACAATTTGTGGAAATGCATTTAAACCAAAATATAACAATTCAAAATGACGTTTACAATTTGTGGCCTACCATTTAAACCAGGGCACTAACAATTTGTGGTCTAGAATTTAAACTAAGATATAAAAAGTGAAAAATGGGCTAACAATTTGTGGTCTAGAATTCAAATCAGGACATAAAAAAGCTAAAAAGTGCGCTAACAATTTGTGGTTATTCATTTAAACCAGGACATACAACGTTAAAAAGGGGCTAACAATTTGTGGTTATTCATTTAAACAAGGACACACAAAGTTAAAAAGGGGCTAACAATTTGTGGTTATTCATTTAAACCAGGACATACAAAGTTAAAAAGGGGCTAACAATTTGTGGTCATTTATTTAAACCAGGACATACAAAGTTAATAAGGGGCTAACAATTTGTGGTTATTCATTTAAACAAGGACATACAAAGTTAAAAAGGGGCTAACAATTTGTGGTTATTCATTTAAACAAGGACATACAAAGTTAAAAAGGGGCTAACAATTTGTGGTTCTTCATTTAAACCAGGACATAAAACGTCAAAAGGGTGATAACAATTTATGCTTAAACAAATACTAGTACTAGTGGACCGCTCCGGTGACCTAATGGTTAGAGCGTACGCCTTGGATGCCTAAGGTCATGGGTTCGATCCCCGGCCGAGTAATACCAAAGACTTTTAAAAATGGTACTAACAGCTATCTTTCTCGCCAACAAATGATCACTATCTCTAGATATTTGAGTGCAGTCTCAAAAGGCACTAAACCACGAATCGCTTTTTAACACGGGGAGAAGTTAGATATTTGTACCTTGAGTGCAGTCTCAAAAGGCACTAAACCACGAATCGCTTTTTAACACGGGGAGAAGTTAGATATTTGTACCTTAAGTGCACTCTCTAATTGGACTAAACCACAAATCACTTTTTAACACGGGGAGAAGTTAGATATTTGTACCTTGAGTGCAGTCTCAAAAGGTACTAAACCACGAATTACTTTTTAACACGGAGAGATGTTAGATATTTGTACCTCGAGTGCAGTCTCAAAAGGCACTAAACCACGAATCGCTTTTTAACACGGGGAGAAGTTAGATATTTGTAACTTAAATGCAGTCTCAAAATGAACTAAACCACGAATCACTTTTTAACACGGAGAGAAGTCAGATATTTGTACCTTGAGTGCAGTCTCAAAAGGCACTAAACCACGAATCGCTTTTTAACACGGGGAGAAGTTAGATATTTGTACCTTAAGTGCAGTCTCAAAATGGACTAGACCACGAATATTTTTTTAACACGGGGAGAAGTCATATATTTGTACCTTGAATGCAGTCTCAAAATGCACTAAACCACGAATCGCTTTTTAACACGGGGAGAAGTTAGATATTTGTACCTCGAGTAAAGTCTCAAAAGGTACTAAACCACGAATCACTTTTTAACACGGGAAGAAGTTAGATATTTGTACTTCGAGTACAGTCTCAAAAGGCACTAAACCACGAATCGCTTTTTAACACGGGGAGAAGTTAGATATTTGTACCTTAAGTGCATTCTCAAAAGGCACTAAACCACGAATCACTTTTTAACACGGGGAGAAGTCAGATATTTGTACCTCGAGCACAGTCTCAAAAGACACTGAACCAGGAATCGCTGTTGTGCCTGCATAAATCGGAATTTGCAGTGACGGAATTAGAAGGGTTCCTATTCCTTATTTGCTGTTATTATAAAGGAAACATACAAAAATAAACTTTGCACGCAACAAAATCCTCTCATTTTCAAATCTACTTCAGTAAAGAAATTTCAGAATGTATTTTAATCTATCAGAGTTCATACTTATGATAATGTTGAACCCATTCATTTGCTGAAAGATCAGATTGTTAAGAAATCTGCTTTTTGTAGCATTAAATATAAAGCGACTTGAAATTGAATAGGTCTTGTGTCAAAACTAATTATTGTACGTGTTGGGACATCACTGATGGCTTCTCTGAGCATTTGCAATACTAAATATTAAAAGTTATTTTCATGGATTTTGCTTGAACATCAATTTTTGTTGTGACTACTGTCCCGAAATAAACAATACTCAATAAATTATAAATTTATTGTACGTTTTGTTCAGCATTTACAAAAAGTGTAAACTGGAAGTTTATTTTAGTGTCAGACTAACAATGAACATACTCCAGTGTACCCTAGAGAAAAGATGAAAATCAGTTCGAAGACTTATTCTACATGTAGAATTTACTTTAATGTTTTGTGTATTCTTGTTCAGTGTATTCATTCGTTCCTGAAATGAAATTCGACAGAAGTTACATATGTGACATATATTTAAGTTCCATTGCGTGCTTGGCTTTTTGTTATGTCCTACTTGATTTGTGCCATGTTTGTAAGTTATAAATAAGTTGTTTATTGGTATTTAGTTCAAGGTCTAGCCATATTTACACCCCTTGGATGTTCTGGAAGAGAACTTAAAGCCCGCATACTGGTCATTTTATTGTGTCGAGTTTTATATAAAGGTTGTGGTAAACAAAACTATTCATTCCCGTGTTAAATTCGGTTTGTGGAATAATTTACTTTTGTGATCAGATATAATTCCAGTGCGATAATTTACTTAAATTATTCATTGTCATTGCAAGTGTTTATTGACTTTATGGATTAAATCTTTTTTTTGGAATTATTGTGAAATCTGGATTATATTATGCCAGTAACTACGCCAGAGGTCATTTTACGGTTGGTAAAGAATTCATCGACCATGAATTGGACAGGATCTGAAAGCTGGCCGACCAATGTCCAGGTCTTCGTTCTTCATCTTCCACAGCGTAGCGAAGGACCAAGTATTAACGACAGCAAGAAATCCAGACATTTGTCGATTTACTGTCCACCCCAATTTTCTAGTGCCATCCTTGAACCCAACAATTCCATTTTGACGACACACGCTACCATTGACCAATATAAACGCGACTTCTTGGTCGACAGCGAAGCTTCTACGACATCTGTAGACGTAACCTTCACATCGTACGTTCAATATACACTAAACTCACTGTCTCACTTCGCCTCAAAGGTGCCATCAATGTGGAGTTTACCGAGTTCCCGCCCAATTTGTTGCCCTGTCCACGCATCCACTCTTCTCTGACCACATACGCATCAGCCACCTCTGGGACAAGGCCTATTAGGAACAAATACCTGTTGCTAATATTACGAATGCATGTGTTGAGCCAGCCAGTCAGATGAGGTAATGAGATCCACGTCACGGCAAGTACATGGCCTGCTGCATGTTGTACAGAGGGGACTTGGTGTCAAAGATGTTTATGCCGCCATTGCCATCATCAAGACCAAGAGGACAATCCAATTCGTAGACTGGTATCCAATCATCTTCAAGGTCAGTATCAACAACCAGCCATCCACAATGCCCCCCCCCCCCCCGGGAGACGACGTAGCTGAGGTACACCGTGCTGTTTGCATATTCAGGAACAACACGTCCGATCCTGAGGCCTGGGTCTGACTTTGCACGCCAAGAGAGCATTCATCCACTGGCATGTTGGTGGGGGTATGGAGGAGGGAAAGTTATCTGGGGCTCATGAGTATTGGACAGGTCTGGAAAAGGACTAGGATGGTGTTGGCATTAACAGTGTGGAATCAGAGGGAGATAAAAAAGATTATTAAAGTATCACCACGAAAGGTGAACAAAAATAAGACAATAAATTCAGTCGAAATATAAAGGGAAGCAAGAAAAGTATTGCTATGGGAAATAATTCATAATACAAATTTAACTTCAATCTTAAAAGTATTATAGTGTGATTTGTGCGGGTAGTTTTTGTTGTTGTTGTTGTTGTTGTTGTTGTCTGGTTTCTGTTTTGCTTTTTTTTTGGGGTCTTTGTTTATTTATTTGTTACTTTTTATATAAAATGGATACAAAAATCGAGAATATATTTCTTTAGTGTTCTCTTTTAGGAACCAGAGTTATGCTTGTTTCTAGATAATATTTTGTTCCCTTCTAAGATATTTGGTCTTTCAAAAGTAAAGAATATCCCGCTTTCATCAACTTCTTCACTTTGAGCAAAACTTTCAATCAAGCTTTACATATTTATTATTTGTAAACTAACATAATTCGTGTTCAAACAAGCTGATGATTCCAGGAGTAAGACAGGGGAATTTACACAGAATCAGACTTTAAAGAAATGTAATATAGCAGCACAATTTTTGAGTTCATTTTCGCAGGCTATCGACCGCTACGCTTCTATTTCTTTCACAGCAAGATAATCTCCTCGTGTTTTTTATTAATATGCATCAATAAAAACTACGAGATCAAGAATGTGTCAATCAATGTGTTTTTTTTATTGATCAATAAAAACTACATCAAGAATGTGTCAATGAAAGTGCCCTTTTTATTGATCAATAAAAACTACGAGATCAAGAATGCGTCAATGAAAGTGCCCTTTTCAGCTAATTTTTACAGTGGTTTTCGACATTTTTTTTTACATAAGTATTTACTAAAAAAAACCCGAAAAATTTTATGAAAGCAGGGCCATGTCAGCAGTAAGGGCGGGTTCACCAGGTGTATCCGTAAAATTAGGGTAGCCCCCACCAGGACCGTTTTATTTTAAATCTTTTTCACGAGCGTGTGACGGTGCTATAATACACCAACTCCAAGTTTTCTTTAAAGACAATAACATGTCTTTTTCATCCTTGTAATCACGGTCGGGGCTACACATTTGTTTCACATTAATAATTCTCTGATATCCTGTTTTGTCTTTAACTCATCTGATAGCACTGTTTGTACCGCATGAGTGGCCAGCAGGATTTGTTAAAACTGTCGAGGATACAAATTTGTTTCACAATAATACCTTCCCAGAGATACTGTTTTGCAGATGATTCGTCTGATAGCACGGTTGAACGGGATGAGTGGACAACAAGATTTGTAATCACAGTGGTGGCTATATTACAAATATTTCACGTTAATGCCTTCTCCGATAAACCCTTTTGTCTTTGATTTTTCTGATATCAGTGTTGTACCGGGTAATTGGTCTGGTAGCTTGTCTGAGGCATATGCAGTCTCCGTATTAGGACCACATTTACGACTTGCCTAAACCAATTGATAACTTTAATTATTGGTAGTCAAAACAGAGATAGACAACAGTAAATTTTATTTAGAGCCGGTGTTTCACTACCTCCTAAAACATTAGTTATTAGACCTGTTTTATAGGCTGTAAACAATATAAAAATTAACTCAACCATCATACATACAATCACATATTTTTTTCTTATGCCTGATTATAAAATGATGTTACTGTGCTAAACTGCATGGTATTCCCCCATTTATAATTAATATTTTAATATTCAGTCAGAGTGGTAAATCATTTTATATTAATAGATTTTACTCCCTACAAATGAATGCAGGGCTAGAATACACATTCCTAATGACTGGCCTGTACACACTGTAAGCTATTCCCTCCTCTACCAGTCCGCCCACATTAATAATTTCTCTCTAAATATCATTGTTAAGATACCAACATACCGATTTTAAATATACAAGACTATACAAAAACATGCAGAAAGCACACATATACGATAAGTGTTTAATGCATAGGATGTATATAATTAAGTGTGGCACAGAAATTTATACTAATACACTTGTATAACGTTCTCCTCAGATATATGAATTACGTGACTTGGATTTACAATCAGATACGGGAATGGTTGCGAGCTCTTTACTCTAAGAAGACTAAGACGAAGTTAAAGTCACAGGACATGACTTGTCGTAATCTATTTGCGGACGAATGTTTCCTGAATGCCAAATCTGACTTACAACAGAGAATGGACCATTTCTCTTCAGTTTGTTAACATTTCGGTCTCAAAATCAGTTTGAAGAAGACAGAGATGATGCACCAACCTGCGCCATGAAAGCTTTATGTAGTCTACGTTACAGGAAATGGACAAATTCTCGTGGCAGTCGACAAGTTCACCTATCTTGGCAGTACATTTTCACGTACAGACTAAATCAACGCCAGAATTGCTAAATCATTTATGATTTTTGACAGACTTCACACATTGTATGGGACCACAGATGCATCACTTTCCAACAAAACTTAATGCAAAGCCATTGTGTTGCCGACCCTGTTGTATCCATGCCAAACCTACCCAGTGTACAGACGTTATATCAAGAAGCTGTATTTTTCACATGGGCTGTCTCAGAAGACTGATACGAATAAAATGGCAGGTCAGGGTCCAGTACACTGAGATTCTCACACGGATCGTTAATCCAAGCATCCATACTCTGCTGATGACATCACATATGAAATGGAGAGGCCACGTCACGAGGATGTCAAAGGAGCGACTACAAAAGGTCTTCTACGGGTATCCGAATGAGGAAAGAGATCTCATGATTGTCGGAAGAAACGTTTCAAAAATTCTTTCAATTCATCATTCAAGCATTACAATATTGACCCTGAGTCATTGGAAGATCTCGCACAGGATCGTTCTACCTAACGCAGTCTAATCCAGTAAATGAAGTAGATAAAAATTACGGTTATTGATTGGGGGGATGTAATATCCACATTCGTATCAGTGTTTGTGTCTGTCCATCTGTCTTACTTTCGTTTCCGCTCTCTAACATTAAAGGAGTTTGAGATTAAGGAATCAGACTTTGTATGCTCGTACATCATTGTTAATAGGCGTGTTACGTATCTCACTGTGGTATCGATCTTCATTGTCAAGGTCAATGTACAATATTTAAGTATTCAGTCATACTTTTCTTGCCGTTCCATAACTTCAAAGACATAAGAGATTAAAGAATGAAACTTAGAAAGATTATACATCATCGTTAGTACATGTTTTGCTTACTATATTGAGGACCATCGTTAGTACGTGTTTTGCTTACTATATTGGGGACCATCGTTAGTACATGTTTTTTTTACTATATTGAGGACCATCGTTAGTACATGTTTTGCTTACTATATTGAGGACCATCGTTAGTACATGTTTTGCTTACTATATTGAGGACCATCGTTAGTACAGGTTTTACTTACTATATTGGGGACCATCGTTAGTACAGGTTTTACTTACTATATTGGGGACCATCGTTAGTACAGGTTTTACTTACTATAGTGGGGACCCTAACTTCAAGATAAAAATCATGGTACAATATTTTACCTTTGCTATCACACTTTCCTATGTGCTCTATAACGTTTAAGCTATTTGAGGTCTAGGATGAAACTCGGTATATTTGTGCACAATTAATAAAGTGTATTATAATAATTGCTATGGGGGTAGGGACTGTGGGAAGCTGTCTTGACACTGATGGCTAGTGATCAATCTTTTAAATGTTTCCATTCCGCTTTAAAAACTTTTTTGTTTTGGTTGAAATGAAGGAATGAAGTGTGCTATAATTATACACATTCATTACAAGTTGTTTCGCGTGCCTTATTTGAAAACCTCTTTTAAAGATTAAGGTCATATATTAACAATTTTAGTTTTACATCTAACTTTCATTCCATTTTATGACTTTATAACTGTTTGATATTAACGGACGAATACATTATCATTAAATGATATTTTGCCTTTCACATATTGAATCAGTTTAACATCAAGATGAAGGCAACAACCTAATATTCTAAGTAGAATGGTAAAGAATGAAACTTTGCATACGTATCCATCTTACTAACTTTAAACAATCGCAAGAATGTTGATCGGATACCAATTATCATGCGCACCATCATAACATTCCAAAAGTAGGTAAAATCACCCAAAAACTTGGACCTATCGTGGAATCATGTTACGCACTGAGGTTAACCCAAACATTGACCTATTGTGGAATCATGTTACGCACTGAGGTTGATCCAAACATTGGCCTATCGTGGAATCATGTTACGCACTAAAGTTAATCCAAATGTTGACCTATCGTGGAATCATGTTACGCACTAAGGTTAATCCAAAAATTGACCTATCGTGGAATCATGTTACGCACTAAGGTTAATTCAAACATTGACCTATCGTGGAATCATGTTACGCACTAAGGTTAATCCAAACATTGACCTATCGTGGAATCATGTTACGTACTAGTAGTAGAAGTAGTAGCCTACTCAGTACCGAAAATCTTTAGATACATCTTAGTTTTATCGAAGTTACCACCAATCACAAGCCAATGCTATACTAGTACATTTGGGCTCTGTGATGACCACCCAAGCAGACCGATGATAACATAAAAACAAACTACAGGATGATCTTTCCGTGTAAAAAGCCAAAATCAAGGAACAAGATAACGTCTTGGCTATGACGAAAGCATTCCCGTTTAAGATTCAGATAAATTTGATGTGCTGTCTCAATGCTTCCTAAGACTGGTTCAAAAATTTAACTGGAATCTTTGGGGTATACCAGAATAAATCTCAGTAAAAGATATATTGGCGGTTACACACACACACACACACACACACACACACACACACGCGAGTCTTAATTTGGTGGGTTAATTTGGATATCGCATGACCAATGGTGTAACTATTAGCTCAAGCGGTCGTTTACGTCCTCACTGCGATGGAGTTTACCTTGTGATCGTCTAATATATTACTTGCATTTAGCAAGTTTCTTTTAATGGTCGTTATTGGCCACCATGTTCATTGTGATCCGCACGATACTGTTACCAATTATAAGGTTGATGGCACCAATGCAAACTTTGAGACAAAAGCATTGTGGTATTTTGATGTTACTTAGAACGTTTAATTTATCATATTACATCGAACAATTCTAAGATTGTAAGTTAACTGTTAGAATCATTCCATTAATAATGACAACGTCCAGCTTTGATTTTGATCCGATATATTACCCCAGAAATAAAGTCATGGAAGCAGAGCAGCATCTGCGCGACGAAATAAGTAAATGCATCTTACGTACTGATATATACAAACTCGCGTGTGATCTTTAATTTTGTAAATGCTGCAAGTGCCTTCTCCGATGCGTTAGCAGTCTTCATTGGAGTTACTGTCGTTGTAACGTTGCTCCCGAACAACCCGAGATACTTACCGCGTTCGAATTATGTTTAAGTACAATCGTCTAATCGCACTTACGCACCATGAAAAATCTCATGGTCAACACCAACCATCTAGTGTCAGTTGGAATCATTTTGGATATCCAGAGCTGTTTTAAAAAGTTTGGGGGCCCTAGTCACAAACACTACACTACTACCACAACCGACACCGATATTTTGTTTTCTGGCCTCCGCGGGGCCCTAGGCACGTGTCTCGCGTGCCAAGGCCTTAAAACGGCACTGTGGCCATCCCTGGGATAAAATACGCATTCGGACGTTTATAACAACAAATAATAATATATTCGGAGGGGATATGGGACATACATATTTTTTCTTCTTTTTATGTATTTGATTTTCACGACATTCCGCCATGACAAAATGTATATCGGTAAGTGCATCGAACTCTGGCAGTTGCAGCACTTTATTCCTCTTCTAAGCTCTAGGTTCAATTCAAGCAGTGGTTTAAATTCGTGTTGCTGCAGTTACTGTTGCTCAGATTGCTCCAGTAACTGGTGTTCTTATTGTTGTAGCAACTGTTGTTTTAATTGCTGCAGCCGTTGTGCAAGTTCTTTTTTCCTTGTAGTTTATTTCTATAAACTAGTTTTGCTTGAATTTTTCCTCATGCCCGCTGTCGTCAAATTTGTTGCTTCTCTAGTTCTCTTTGGTTTTGTTCTTTTATCATACGATGTTGTGGCTGCAGCTGCTGTTTCTGCACTAGTTTCTCTGCAAGCCGCTGCTCTTTGATATTGTTTTGAGGTAAACGCATAGATGAAATTTCCCGCCAAGGCATGTCAGACCATTTCTTCAAAGTCTTGCAGTACCAAATACGCATTTGGGTCTCTTCTATTGTTTCTTTGCTCGGACATGCAAGAATCGCTTCTGTGTCCTACGGGGTTAACTCTCGTTTTTTTTTAAAATCATTTTTACGGTGATAACTCATTGATAACTTTTCAAATAAATGAATAATCATCACAGCGGTGTCACTTTGGTAGTTATTATTTAAATGATAATATTGATAACTACGAGACTGTTTAAATATTATTAAATTCTAGTCGCAAATTTGTGTGCGTTTGTGTGAACATGTTAATATTAATAGCTTATATTTTATATGTATATAGTAGAAGGCCTCAAAGTTGATTAGATTATCATTTGTCATAAATTGAGTCACCCTCCTAGAATAAAGTTGTTGTTATTATTATTATTATTATTATTATTATTATTATTATTATTATTATTATTATTATTATTATTATTATTATTAATTATTATTATTGTTATTAGTAGTAGTAGTAGTAGTATTAAGTAGTTATTATTATTATTAAGTAGTTATTATTATTATTATCATTAATAATAATAATAATAATAATAATAATAATAATAATAATAATAATAATAATAATAATAATAATAATAATAATAATAATCTTGGTCACTTTAATTTAGACTCATCCATATACAATCGTAATTGTATTTCATAAACTCATCTGATTCATACGAGGTATATTACGTGAATCATTAAATTGCCACGTACATGATAGCGCGAAGATGGCTTAACTGGGCAAAGTTTATTTGGTTGCGCGTAACCTTTGCTGGCTTTTTTTAAACAAGGGTCATCTCGGGATTTTTTTGTGGGGTGTTCAATGATTTTACCTCCTCGGAAAAGTGGTCTGCATGCTCACCAGCCCCATCTCTTTAAGAAGAGCCGTCGTGGTCAGTGGTTATGAAGATGGATTCGTAATGGGATGGGTGTGGGGTTATTTCCATCATGAGATTACCAAGTTGTATCTTTGGACAAAACAATTGTACCTCCCTCGGTAAGAAATAACATTCAAAGTGCAGATGTGTAGTAGAAAAACTAAAAACACAACAACCGCACCTGAGTTTACAAAGGGTTTTAAAAATCATTAACATACTTCTTAAAATAGATGGAAAGTCACTCGATATCCGAAAATAAGCCATAGCCTCCAGGTAAAATGGATTTCGCCAAAGCTTACTTCAACAAAATTATAAATGTGGATAAGACAAGTTGTCAGTTAACAATTGCATTCGTTGGAGTGTACGAGTTGCTTTTTGTGACAATGTGTGTGTGTGTGTATGTGTGTGTGTGTTGGATTTTAAAAGTTGCTTTAAAAAAATTTCAATCATATCACTATGATGTTTGCGGTGTGACAGTTTATGGTGATATATAGCACTGGAGAATCATGCTGTAAACATGTAGAATGATGTCACACCCAGTCACTTTATCCTGACACCAGGACGTCCAGTCCTAACACTAACCTCTTAATGCTGAGCGCCGAGCCAGGCAGCTTTCACTGCCATTTTTATAAGTCTTTGGTATTACTCGGCAGGGATTCGAACCCGCGAGCTCCCGCATCCGAGGTGGACACTCTAGCCACTCAGGCCACCGGCGTGGTGCTTTTTGTGACAAAAGATATCAGTAGTATATTGTAGGATCTGTATGTTTAATGTACGAATAATCATTGATATGTTGTTTGTTAGCTTGTTTGTTTGTTTGTTTGTTTTTCTATGGCGATTAGATTAGATAATTTCACAGAATAAAGATTAATTACGTAGAAGTCGTTCTCAGGACAAATTATGTGGCTATTATGTCAAAGAAATCGACTGTGTGCAAACAGTTAATAGTTTGACCGAAAACGTAATATTATTCACGTGAAATAAATGACTAAAGACCAACCGTAGTCCAATAATTTTATAAATCTGTAAAACCTCTACAGGTTTCATTTGGTAATCATATGATGTTATCAGGCAAAAATTACATTAGTTGGAATGTAGGAGCTGCTTTGTTGTAGCAACACTATACAAGCACTGTGGTCATGGAGCTGTAGGTTTCTGTAAAGGAACACTCAAGCTAAGGTCAATGTATACATTTGGTTTAATTACACACTAGACTTATATCTTGGTAACTACATAAAAATACCTATTGGAAAGGACAATTATATAGAATATGGACAATAAGAATTTATATATGTAAAGAACTTATAACTTCTTATTTATTAAACGAGGCACTCGACCTGATTATCGATTCAGACATTTGAACAATGAGTCAGTTTGCATTCAAACCTCATAAAAAGAAGACTAGTCAATATATCATCCTTATCTTTATCACATTTACTTTAGTTATTGAAAAGTATAAATATATAAATAATAATTTTCCGCGAAATGTTTCACTGGCTTTTCTTTTTCTTTTCTTGTTACTGTCAAACTGTACAATATTTAAGCCAGTGGAGAAATATGTTTCTGTCTAGCTTGGACTAACATTCCAGTGCATGGTATCTTATGATTGTTAAAAGAAATGACCTTGACTATGGCTATATGACTATTTATTATTGTGCGATATGAAACTTGCAGACATATATGCGGCAGAACCGAAAAGTCTCAGAACAAATCTGGTTGCAACATTTGGTCTGGAGTTTTGAGGGAGAATTTTCACTATCTTCAACTTCTTATCCCAGTTTTAAACCCGAAAGCTTGGGTCATTGCGTAAGTAGTTTTGGTCGTTTGTAAGAGAACCTTTCCTTTGTGCGATTTTAATGTCAGGGAACATCATTTTCAATATGTCTGAAAAAATTATCGACTACCGTAAACGGGAGATTGTGCTCACGTGATCACGTACAGCATTGCGGTAAATATACTACATCATGTATATAGGATTAGCCCAAGTCACATCAGTTACATTTTTGTGCTTGGCGGCTTAACGGAGATCAATTGGGAAACAAAAAGAGTACACCACCCACCCACCCCCAAAAAAGAAAAAGACAACAAACGCAAAATAAACGAGACATTTCAGCATGGCGGCACTAATTCACGAACCTCATTTAAACGATTAATGGCCATCATGATTGATTGATTTTGTAAGTATATCAGTTCCCACAGTTTTCCTGCTGGTGTAAGTATCACCTTTATTCATGACTCTTCCATATTGGTGACCTGTGCCAGCCTTGCCCTAACGGCACCTAACTTTACGAACTAAAAGCGTCGTGGGGAATTTAACTGAAGGTAACGAGTACAAATTTCGTTCAATGTTTTAAAATTTAAATCTTATCTTTTCTGACATTGATTGTATTGCATTATTTTTGTTTATAAGAGAATCTGCATTTAAAAATGTTCGAGACAGTCTGGATGCACAATGAAAGTTCTCGTCTATATTCATCAATCAAAATGGATATACAAACGTGCAAAACCACAGTCTCCCACTTCGTTCAACAAGCATTGCTCGATCATGATGGGGTCCATCCGCCTTGACGATCATGATGGAGTCCATTCGCCTTGAGGCTTGATGATAATGCCCGTTCTTTGAGCCGAGTTACTGTTTCAAGTGAAGACTTGATGGATGTGCTGTGTTACAAGAAAATCGTTAGGCTTTGCACTGACAGTATTGAATATGGAAACGTGTGATCTGCCTTAGCCGTTCTCCAAGTTTAAAATCATTGCCATGTCACGTTGTTTCCTACAAGCAGATATGCAGCTGCTTATGAAATTGTTGACAAGAAAACACATGCATTTCAACGCTCCAAGAGACACTATTTCAATTGGTTTATTTCAAAATATTGTCTCTGGGAGATCTCCCTCTAGAATTCCACTAGCAGGAGGGAGTAAACCCCCTCCCAACCATCACCCTCTCGTCCATACGCGACGAAAGGAATGCCTTCTTCATTAAATACTTGAGTGTAACAAAAAATATATAACTTCGAGCCTGAATGTATACTACAGATGGACAATACCTAATATTGTTTTAGTACATCAAACGAGCAGCAACTGTGAGATATGAGTGTGGGTGTGTGATTTTTAACGTAGCTTTAACAGGCTGACCAATCTTAACACTAACCTTTTAATGCTAGGCGCCAAGCGAGGCAGCTATTAGTACCATTTTCACAAATCTTTGGTATGACTTGGCCGGGGTTCGAACCCGCGATCTCCCGCATCCATGGTGGGCGCTTTAACCACTAGGGCCACTGGAGCGGTTTGTGAAACATGAAAAGGTTTCATAATTATTGTGTTAAAACTGGAACGAGTATTGCTTGAACTATTTTTTAACTTCTTGAATTGTACTGAATTCTTAAACCAAGTTTCAGTCTGTCTCCGGGGCCCCGAGTGGCCGAGTAGTCTAAAGCGCTCTCCGTTACAGATCACTGCCATCTCACCTCTGTCTGCGTGAGTTCGAGTCTAAGATTCGGCGAATGTGGATATGTGAAAAAGCTTGCCAGTAGCTTCTCGTGGGTCGATGGTTCTCTCCGCGGATTTCCCGATTTCTTCCTCCACCATTAATACTTGCCGCCATATATAGCCTATCGTGTGCTAAAAAAATGGCGTTAAGCCCCAAAACAACAACAACGAAACAACAACAACAACAACAACAACAGTCTGTCTCCATACCTGAAGTTTCTACTGTGCATCTAGGGGCTCCGAGTGGCCAAGTGGTCTAAAGCGCTCACTGTTACGAATCACTGCCATCTCACCTCTGTCTACGTGAGTTCGAGTCTAAGATTCGGCGAATGTGGATATGTGAGAAAACTTATCAATAGCTTCTCGTGGTTCGGTGGTTCTTTCCGTGAATTTCCCGGTTTCTTCCTCCGCCATTAATGCTGGCTGCCATGTATAGTCTATTGCATGCTGATAAATGACGTTAAGCCCGAAAACAAGAACAAAAAATCTACTGTGCGTCTACTTAAACATCTTTATAATATATTTTGCAATGCCCTTGACAAAAAAAAAGAAATTTAGGTATCTTCCTGTTGACAAAAGAAAGGCCTGTACTCACGTGTGGCGGTGGGAACTCTTTTCTCATTGTTTTGTATAGAACGTGTAAAATTGATCTGAGATTGATTTTAAGTCTATTTTTTTTACATAAGTAACAACACATGGTCATTTTAAGATTATTTTACCAAAGGTAATAATGCATGGTCATAAACGGACAAACTTTAGCCTGGAAGCATATTTGGTCCTCAAAAACGTATAATATACCCTTTTTCTTTCTAGTATATAATAATAACATTGTGGATAATTTCATACCGACGTTAGATTAATTATAGACTATCTCTTCTTATGAATAACATTCATCTTTGTAAAGTTGCTTCATATAAACACCTGTGATTAACATTTTAGAATGTATTTCTGTAGTTGGACTAATGTAAACTATACTATTGCTTGAGAAGGCTTGGAATGACATGAATGCTCTACGCGGTTTTCAATTTACTCTTCCTTCACGTTCTCTTGAACGTCTATATTTTACTCACATAAGACATTGATTAGAAGACCGCTCCGTTACCTAAGTGCATAAAGCATCTGCCTTGGATGAGGGAGGTTGCGGGTTCGAAACCCTCTTGAGTCATATAAAAGACTTAGCATTAAGATGTTAGTGTTAGGACTGGACGGCCTTGTGTCAGGATAATGTGACTGGGTAGGGCATGATGTTGCATGTCTGTGGCATGATGACATAGTGCTAGACATCACTATAATCTGCCACACTGCAGACACCGTAGAGATATGACTGGAATATATATATATATATATATATATATATATATATATATATATATATATATCTATATATCTCTATATCTATATGTATATGTATATCTATATATATATATATATATATATATATATATATATATATATATATATATATATATATATATATATATATATATATATATATATATACTACAGCCCCCTTTTTCTTTAAATTTGTGATTAGTAATAGGCTCGAACTCCTCACACACTGGAACCTTGTAAAACAAAAAGTAGTTCCACGGTGCCTGCGTTCTACCTTTTAACAGTCAGCACCATCAACATAAAATATCAAGATCAGAGGTATTACAAATCAGCATGCCTTTTACAGTTGAAAATAAAATCCATTAAAAGAATTATTTTACACAAAGCTTTGTGGATTTTCTGAGAACTAATTGTACTCCTGATAACTACTTTTTCTAGAGTGATTTGCAATTAATGGAGTTTTCTTACCACCTAGCAAGCATTACACAACTTTAAAAGGACTTCCTTCATAAATGTTGATACAATATCTGGCTTTATGGACGACTGCATGCGAGAAGAAAACGTGTTACTTTATAATGCTATCAGATATAACAATGAAAACCCAAACATTGTTGATATTTATGGCGAAGAATGGTTTAATAATATACTACGGTAATGCATGAATAGTTTCCTGTCCATTTTTAGATTTCAACTATTAAAATGTCTTTAGAAAGCAGTCTTCCATCATGCACATTCTTATCTGCCAATTCGTTACCAAATGTATCGATACTTTTACCATCGACGTTACCTTGGATATTCAAGACGCTTTGCGTTCATTCTACGAAGTGATCGATTCGCCATTTGTCCATACGGCTGTTTTCAGCTTGAAATAACATAGAATTAAATTGCGAAGATTTTATTTTGCGAGAAAAACGCACGAATTTATAGCATTCTAAACTCCATTACCCATATGTTTCCTGCTTTTTTTCTAGAAAAAGTATTACATAATAGTATTTAAAGTTATGTGGTGGGAATGGCCATAGTCCGCTACGCTCCTTTATCACCTGCCTGTACGGAGATTTATTCGTTCTACACGAGTTCGCATTAACAAAACGACGTCATCAGCTAAACAATGTAACAATTTCCAATACAAAATTGGAAGTGCTCGTATCACTGATCGAGTTTAAAAGAGAAACTTTGATTGGCTCATTTAAACAATCTGAAAGGTCACGTTGGGTCAAAATAGCAGTGATTGGCTAAGTAGGTTTTGCGTATTCATGAAAAACTAGGAAATCTTCCCATAGTCAGCCAAGGATAATTAATGCAAATCCACACACATTCATTCAATGCCTACGCACATCCATGAACTACCTACGTATGATACGCTCAAAGGCTCAAAGCCAATGACATGTGCAGGTCGCCATGATGTACAAGTGAGTGTAGTGTGTATGTGTGTGAGTGTGTGGGGATAGTGTACATCTGTGCGCAATGTATCATAACTAACACTTCGTTTGTGTACCCTCTTTTTTATATCCAGTATTCAATAGTTGTTTTTTTTTCTGAACTGAAAGGTTTGAGTCATTGTTATTGTATGCTTCATGCAATAAAATCACATGATCATTGTCTTTTTTAATTTGTTATTTTTCATGTGACTCATATGATATTTTTTTTATACATTAGTTATACTATCTATGGATAAGGATTTGAATTTTTAGATTAGATACAATATCACCTTATGTGACAACTACACAAGCTGGTGGGATAACGAATGTGACAAGGAAAATATATTTTAAAAATATACCGTTTACGACATAAACAAGTCATATAGGGTATAAACATGCATCTGAATCTATTATTGCACTCAAGTCACATATAGTATAAACCAGCATTTGAATATATCATTTATATCATTGCACTCAAGTCACATATAGTATAAGCCAGCATTTGAATATATCATTGCACTCAAGTCACATATAGTATAAGCAAGCTTTTGAATATATCATTGCACTCAAGTCACATATAGTATAAGCCAGCATTTGAATATATCATTGCACTCAAGTCACATATAGTATAAGCCAGCATTTGAATATATCATTGCACTCAAGTCACATATAGTATAAGCCAGCATTTGAATATATCATTGCACTCAAGTCACATATAGTATAAGCCAGCATTTGAATATACCATTGCACTCAAATCACATATAGTATAAGCCAGCATTTGAATATATCATTTATATCATTGCACTCAAGTCACATGTAGTATAAACCAGCATTTGAATATATCATTGCACTCAAGTCACATATAGTATAAGCCAGCATTTGAATATATCATTGCACTCAAGTTACATATAGTATAAGCCAGCATTTGAATATATCATTGCACTCAAGTCACATATAGTATAAGCCAGCATTTGAATATATCATTGCACTCAAGTCACATATAGTATAAGCCAGCATTTGAATCTATTGTTGCACTCACGTCACATAAAGGATAAATCAGCATCTGAATCTATCATTGCACTCAAGTCACAAATAGTATAAGCCAGCATTTGAATATATCATTTATATCATTGCACTCAGGTCACATATAGTATAAGCCAGCATTTGAATATATCATTGCACTCAAGTCACATATAGTATAAGCCAGCATTTGAATATATCATTGCACTCAAGTCACATATAGTATAAGCCAGCATTTGAATATATCATTGCACTCAAGTCACATATAGTATAAGCCAGCATTTGAATATATCATTGCACTCAAGTCAAATATAGTATAAGCCAGCATTTGAATATATCATTGCACTCAAGTCACATATAGTATAAGCCAGCATTTGAATATATCATTGCACTCAAGTCACATATAGTATAAGCCAGCATTTGAATATATCATTTATATCATTGCACTCATGTCACATATAGTATAAACCAGCATTTGAATATATCATTGCACTCAAGTCACATATAGTATAAGCCAGCATTTGAATATATCATTGCACTCAAGTTACATATAGTATAAGCCAGCATTTGAATATATCATTGCACTCAAATCACATATAGTATAAGCCAGCATTTGAATATATCATTGCACTCAAGTCACATATAGTATAAGCCAGCATTTGAATCTATTGTTGCACTCACGTCACATAAATGATAAATCAGCATCTGAATCTATCATTGCACTCAAGTCACAAATAGTATAAGCCAGCATTTGAATATATCATTTATATCATTGCACTCAGGTCACATATAGTATAAGCCAGCATTTGAATATATTATTGCACTCAAGTCACATATAGTATAAGCCAGCATTTGAAGATATCATTGCACTCAAGTCACATATAGTATAAGCCAGCATTTGAATATATCATTGCACTCAAGTCACATATAGTATAAACCAGCATTTGAATATATCATTTATATCATTGCACTCAAGTCACATATAGTATAAGCCAGCATTTGAATATATCATTGCACTCAAGTAAAATATATTACAAACCAGCATTTGAATATATCATTGCACTCAGGTCACATATAGTATAAGCCAGCATTTGAATATATCATTTATATCATTGCACTCAAGTCACATATAGTATAAACCAGCATTTGAATATATCATTGCACTCAAGTCACATATAGTATAAACCAGCATTTGAATATATCATTGCACTCAAGTCACATATAGTATAAACCAGCATTTTAATCTATTATTGCACTCAAGTCACATATAGTATAAGCCATCATTTGAATATATCATTGCACACAAGTCACATATATTATAAACCAGCATTTTAATCTATTATTGCACTCAAGTCACATATAGTATAAGCCAGCATTTGAATATATCATTGCACTCAAGTCACATATAGTATAAACCAGCATTTTTATCTATTATTGTACTCAAGTCACATATAGTATAAGCCAGCATTTGAACATATCATTGCACTCAAGTCACATATAGTATAAGCCAGCATTTGAATATATCATTGCACTCAAGTCACATATAGTATAAACCAGCATTTTAATCTATTATTGCACTCAAGTCACATATAGTATATGCCAGCATTTGAATATATCATTGCACTCAAGTCACATATAGTATAAGCCAGCATTTGAATTTATCATTGCACTCAAGTCACATATAGTATAAACCAGAATTTGAATCTATTGTTGCACTCACGTCACATAAAGTATAAATCAGCATCTGAATCTATCATTGCACTCAAGTCACAAATAGTATAAACTAGCGTTTGAATCTATTGTTGCACTCAAGTCACATAGAGTATAAATCAGCATTTGAATCTATCGTTGCCTAAGTCATATAGCGTATAAACCAGCATTTGAAGCTATCATTGCACTCAAATCACATACAGCATAAACCAGCATTTGTATATATCTTTGTTCAAGCCCTATAGCGTATAAACCAACATTTGAATCTATCATTGCACTAAAGAAAATACCCCTTACTTTCCCAAATGCATCAGTGATTTCAAGCCAGAAATAATAATAATCACAGAGAGCTTTGACATTTTTTATACAAAAAAATAAACATTCTCATATGGATTAGTACAGATCCCCCGCCATCTCACCCCAACCCCCAAAAGATGGAATGAATATTTTAAATCATTATTGAATCACCTGCAGTCAGAGATCGGTGACATTGACCATACCGTTAGAGAATGTCATCATTACCTGAAGAAGACTTAAATACTCCTATTGCTAATGAATGAATCGTGAGAAGTTTACTTAAAATCGAAGCCAGAACAATGGACCGTCACTTGATACGTATTCCTATTTATTAGTGCATGTATGAAACAATTTGACCCGTTCATCAACGCAGCGTATTGTATATGTCCCTTAGAGATATCAAGCAGTGTATTGAATATGTACCTTAGAGATATCAAGCAGCGTATTAAATATGTGCCTTAGCGATATCAAGCAGCGTATAAAATATGTGCCTTAGCGATATCAAGCAGCTTATTGAATATGCGCCTTAGCGATATCAAGCAGCGTATTAAATATGTGCCTTAGCGATATCAAGCAGCTTATTGAATATGTGCCTTAGCGATATCAAGCAATGTATTAAATATGTGTATTGAATATATGCCTTAGAGATATCAGTGTATTGAATATGTACCTTAGAGATATCAAGCAGCGTATTGAATATATGCCTTAGAGATATCAGTGTATTGAATATATGCCTTAGAGATATCAGTGTATTGAATATGTACCTTAGAGATATCAAGCAGTGTATTGAATATATGCCTTAGAGATATCAGTGTATTGAATATATGCCTTAGAGATATCAGTGTATTGAATATGTGCCTTAGAGATATCAAGCAGTGTATTGAAAATATGCCTTAGAGATATCAGTGTATTGAATATGTACCTTAGAGATATCAAGCAGCGTATTGAATATATGCCTTAGAGATATCAGTGTATTGAATATGTACCTTATTGCAAATGTATATCTTGATTTTTCAGAATTGGTTTGGACAAATGCAAAACTGATACTAGAAGTCCAGGTAAAGAAAGCGACTTCAAGTATTTTGAATTTTCAAAATCGATTTTCACTGTATATACTGTTTGAATATGATTAAACTCTGATCTCCATTGTCCTGTGTGAATTTGTTAGTAATAATTGTATGAACACATGACAGTGGAGATCTGATTTTAATCACTCTTTTAAAAAAAAATTCTTAGATAAATCCAATTGTTTGCTATGGGTCAGAAATTTGGAGATTGAATTTAACGTAGATACTGAAACTCTGTAATATTAAGTTTTGCGGATAGTATTGTAATAAAATGCAAGATGCGCTTTTGGTTATAGCGCCCCGTTTAAGCTAGTCTTAGGTTTGTGTGATTATTTGTTTGTTTATTGGAATTCGGTGCATTGGGAAATATTCTTAGCCTGAAATAATTAGCCATTTACTATGAACAAACGTCACGGAGAGAAAGTGTTAAAGAGTTTCCATGATGCCATAGTCAATGAGTAGGAACTTCGGAACCAAACCGAATGACTATCCCTGGAATAGTGTAGTCCTTATTACAATTTGGTGGGGTACATTGGTGTTGTGACTACAGTGGCAGTATTTAGGTTAGGAAACCGGAAAATTACACAATGGAATAAACAAGAAGGAACTCGGCAGATACCGTTTATGTCTTTATGGTGGCAAATGTAATACAGTTGTACTGGCGTGATGTGCCTTTAAACCATAGATTGACTGGCCTAAGGTGGCGTAGTTAAAATAGTTTCCTGTGTTAGGGGATAGTTTTAGAGTTTCTACAGCGTGAGCTGCTGACGATACGGAAAGTTGATGAAGAGAAACTATGCAGATATGTGGTTGATAGATATTTGGCAAGTTTTGAATAATGTGGTCTTGCATTGATTAGAGTAAAATATAGTTATAAAATAAACACGTCGGGCTTTCTAACTTACAACTGAAGTTGCATATAAGTCTGAAAATTTGGGATAAGCTTATGAGTAGCGCCAAGGTTATGACACCGCTCGGTCAAGCAAAAACCCCTGACTCGTAACAGTATTTGTTGTTTCCAGCTAATAATAATAATGTGAAATGTGTTAGAGAAGTGCGGACGATGCCAACGTTGTACGTCGTATTTTACAAAATACCGGAGGAATGATGTAAGAAAAATGTATGACCCTTATGAGTAACAATATTATATGAATTAAAACAAAATTTATTCTCAATTGTATCAACTCTGCTTTTCGTCTCTGTCTGTAATAACTAATACGAACAATGAATGAGTATATATGGACTTAGTCTATCAGAGCATGTGGTTTTGTAGGAAAGTGTGTGTGTGTGTGTGTGTGTGTGTGTGTGTTCAAACGCCGCGAATACCAGTGATCCAGATTCCAACACAATCTGGAACAATGAATGCTTAAATGAAACTGATTTACGTCAGTATAAGCGTTCCTCAATTTATCTTTGAGGGGAGGGTGTTGGTGGTGGGTTTTTTTTTTTTTTTACAAAATGTAACCTAGTGCGAAATAGTTCCGATCTGACAAATAATCTGGTCGTACTGTCAACCATTTTGAAGATATTATTACTGTTACCCTTTTCAACAGACGGTCATATCGACTCACCAAAAAAGTCTCATAATGTTTATTTGATACTACATTTTACATTCAGTATGGTAGCCATCTCGAAAAA
>JAEAOA010000631.1:2622500-2675000 GCA_016746295.1 Potamilus streckersoni
TATATATATATATATATATATATATATATATATATATATATATATATATATATATATATATATATATATATATATATATATATATATATATATATATATATATATATTCAAATATAATGACACGCACACATTCTATTGCATTATTGCATAACAATCGATAGTATCGCAACCACTCCCAGTTAAAAATAAGGTAACTCTCGCTCTCACTCGCTCAAATTATCCTCCCCAGGTCATTGACATAGTCGCAAAGCGTGTAATTGAAAAAGTAAATTTATACAAATATGTGCAAGGCTTACGAAATACATGTTAGTGAATATTAACAGTGCTCCTTTCAGAACGTTTCTCCCTGTATAGAAATTGTACTGAATGTATTTTTTTATATTTCAGGATGTACAGTTTCATCATACAATCATTTCATAAAGGTGCGTATGTATGTATGTATGTATGTATGTATGTATGTATGTATGTATGTATGTATGTATGTATGTATGTATGTATGTATGTATGTATGTATGTATGTATGTATGTATGTATGTATGTATGTATGTATGTGTATATGTGTGTGTGCGTGTATGTATGTATGTATGTATGTATGTATGTATGTATGTATGTATGTATGTATGTATGTATGTATGTATGTATGTATGTATGTATGTATGTATGTATGTATGTATGTATGTATGTATGTAATCATGCATATATGCATGTGTGTGTAAGTGTGTGTGTGTGTGTTTAGTAACATCTTCGTTAGCTACTTGCGCGAGCTGATTCTTTCAAAGACATTTTAATGAATGTATAAATATAGCATGACGAGCTTATTGCGCCGCATGCAATGCGAATTGTACTTGAAATATCTTGGGGTAATCAGTCAATAGTTACTGATGTGTTGTTAGCAACAGCGATACAACAGTATAAAACAGGATTGGCGCAATTCAGTTTGTCATCCGCTCACATTAGACGATTGAAGTCAGACGTGAGTAAAACATTCTTCTGTTAGCCGATATCACGATAAAAAATGGTGAGTACAACAACTACTACTACTAATTCTACAACTACAACTACTTCTATTTCTACTACTACTAAAATCTTTTAATCTTTGACTCGGTCTTTATTGTTTCGAAGAAATACTTATTTATCAAACCAATCCTTGTATCATAACACATTGTGCCAAATTTTGAAATCTGTAAACCTGTTTCAACAAATTTTATCGATGCCGGCAATCTTTCCCAGTGATTGTCTTTGTTCTCTCTGAAACATTTGACAGTCTGAGTTACGCGTTTACGAGTTAGTGTGGCAAAGAATGAGAATTACCGATAAAGGTTTTGAGATTGTGTTTCAGCTCAGTACCCCCACTGAGTAACAGGAATTAAACGTACAATGAATTTAGTCAATCAGAAGGAGACAGACTATTGACATTTTGATGACATTATTGGAAGTAGATAGGTATGGCAAATTCTGAAACTAGTTTGGACATGTTCATTCCATAGAGAAGAAAAAAGCCAGAACACCGATAAAACCTCTAAACGAGTCAGGCGGGTAAATCCAGTTTATGCATCATAGTAACACTTCTGGAAATTGACTTATACAGCCCAGTAAATCTAGTCGTCGACAATTGGCTTATACAGCCAAGTAAATCTAGTTGTTGGAAAATGATTTATACAACAGCCGAGTAAATCTAGTCGTTGGAAAATGACTTAAACAGAACAGTAAATATAATCGTTGGAAATTGACTTATACAGCCCAGTAAATATATTCGTTGGAAATTGACTTATACAGCCCAGTAATTGACTTGTACAGTCAATTACTTGACATATACAGCCCATTAATTGACTTATTCAACCAAGTAATTGACTTATACAGCCCATAATTGACGTATACAGCCCATTAATTGATTTATACGGCCCAGTAATTGACTTATACAGCCAAGTAGTCGTTGCCCTTCTGAGAAATCGACAATTAGAATAACAATCGACTACACCGAAATATTTTACTGACCTACATCAGAATCTAAAAATGGACGCTAAAATACCAGTTACAGAATGAACCTTGCGGCATAACTTATTCCTTGATGGAGTTTCAAACAAGGCATGCCAAAAAAATAAGAAAAGAGAAAAAAAAGAATTAATCGTACAGCTAATGTACGAGAAACGTGAAACACCCTCTAGCGTTAGATCGTGGAGAGCACAAAAAGCTCTGAAAAAGAAAACTGAACCACGTATTTGTGGAGGAAATTTGTTAATTGTTATGACTACTACACCTATGATCAGCAGTTTCCGATACTGATGGGGACGCTGCAAAAGCGTTTGACAATATCTTGCACACAAATCTAAACAGTTAGTAAATGAATATATATTGCTAAAAATAAATCGGAAATACGTAGTATCTATGAAAGTGACTGAAGACGTCAATGTTGCAGAAATTAAGGGTTAATAATAAAGAATTTGCCTGCATTTAAATGATGGGCATTAAATACATTATATGCCAAAGGTAAACTACGTTGTATGTTACCAGTTTTGTCCAAAGTAAGCTAGACAGGATATGTAGATTTAATAGTGGATGATGCTTTTCATAATGTATAAACATTAACGTCTGTTGAAAGAAAGATGAATATTTAATACTCGGATGGTGAAAATTTGCAAAGTCTTAGCGTTAATAAATTCGTCTATAATTGAAAAGAAGGCCTTGGGTACCGCTCAAAAGCATATCGAATATGGTTTACGTTGTCTCGTTCTAACGTATTTCAATGCATGTATGAGAACGCGGTGGTCGTGGCAAGGGCGCCTCTCTTTGTTCATTTACAAATCTGGCTATGTGTGTGGAAAGTATTTAGTCCTGATTTGGTTTGTTTCTTTTTCTATTCTTGTTTGGTGTAGTTTTGTTTTAATACTGAGATCAACGACCAAAGATTTGACAGAATGAAGCACACCTATATTCAATTATAAAATGTGACCTTAGAGTTAACAGAGAATCGATGAAAATATGAAATACAATCACAAGTGTTTCATCAAATACTCTTGTATTCAATGTGTATCAGGGATGCATGTCATTTTATGCATCCCCCCAATAAACCAGAATAAAATATCACACTTCTTATTATTTGCTTAAGAGTCACTATCATTTTTTTTATTATTATTCCCTTAAGAGTCACTATTCTATCATTTTTGTTTTCAGCGAGAGTGCATAAGTATTCATATCGGCCAAGCCGGAGTCCAGATCGGCAATGCATGCTGGGAGTTGTACTGCCTGGAACATGGTATCCAGCCTGATGGTCAGATGCCCAGTGACAAAACAATCGGAGGAGGAGATGACTCATTTAACACCTTCTTCAGTGAGACAGGGGCTGGCAAACACGTGCCAAGGGCTGTTTTTGTTGACCTGGAACCAACAGTTGTCGGTAAGAAATAACCACAATTTATTAAGTTTATAGTAAAGACTGTATATTTTAACTTAAGCAGACAATGCATGATTCTCATCTACTTTCATTTATTTCATAAGAATATCTGACATAGTATGCATTTGCTTCGAGAAATTCGAAATCCTTCGAGTTAAAACAGAAATATTAAAACATATTTTAAATGCTCTCTCCATCGATAACGAGAGATTTCAGGACACACGGTACTAATTGTATTGAAAAAATGGGAACCAGCCTAGAAATTGGTGGACATTAAATAGAGTATAAACGGGTTTGGCTGACCAGAATTGGTTAATAATGTAAGTTATGTTTTAGAAAAACCAGTCCTTTTAGATCGTATCCTGGTTGAAAGTGAATAAAAATTTAGACATTATTTTATTAATGGAATTACAGTCCTTAAATAGTCTTGAGTTTGGAACACTCATTACTATCAACTACCAGCCACCCAACGTAACTCTTTGGTGCTGAATTGAAAGCACATGTTTCAAACATATGCGGGTCCAGAAAATTCCGCGGCTTACATCCTTTCTTCTGCACTGAAGCTGACTTCCATACTGATAAATATAGGCTTGGTCATGAGCACTCAAAACGATTAAGTTAATGAATTTTTAAAATCATGGTGTTTGCATAGGTTTACTATGGGAACTGAATTAGTGATTCCTGCAAAGCTTATTCTCTCACAGTCGCCCCTTTGACTTATTGAGGTTGCTAATATGATTCGGCACATATTATTTCAAATTAGTTGATCGATAACTACTTTTCATACATAAATCTTTTATCATATATTTTTGTAGCGCACAATATCTATGCTGGTACGCCGTATAATTCCAATCAATCAATCTATCATTTCAGACGAAGTTCGGACCGGCACATACCGCCAGCTGTTCCACCCAGAGCAGCTGATCACCGGCAAAGAGGATGCTGCTAACAACTACGCTAGAGGTCACTACACCATCGGAAAGGAAATCATAGACCTTGTACTGGACAGGATTCGAAAGCTGGCTGACCAATGTACAGGTCTTCAGGGATTCCTCATCTTTCACAGCTTTGGTGGGGGTACTGGATCTGGCTTTGCATCTCTTCTGATGGAGCGACTCAGCGTGGACTATGGTAAGAAATCCAAGCTCGAATTCGCCGTCTATCCTGCACCCCAAATTTCCACAGCAGTTGTTGAGCCATATAATTCAATCTTGACAACCCACACTACTCTGGAACACTCCGACTGTGCATTCATGGTGGACAACGAGGCTATCTACGACATTTGCCGCAGAAATTTGGACATTGAGAGACCAACCTACACGAACCTGAATCGTCTGATGGCTCAGATTGTAAGCTCCATCACGGCTTCCCTCCGATTTGATGGCGCTCTTAACGTAGATCTGACCGAATTTCAGACCAACTTGGTGCCCTACCCACGTATCCACTTCCCACTGGCCACGTACGCACCCGTCATCTCTGCCGAGAAGGCCTACCATGAGCAGCTGTCTGTTGCTGAGATTACCAACGCATGCTTTGAACCAGCCAATCAGATGGTGAAGTGTGATCCACGACACGGCAAGTACATGGCCTGCTGCATGTTGTACAGAGGTGATGTTGTGCCAAAAGATGTCAATGCTGCCATTGCCACGATTAAGACCAAGAGGACAATCCAGTTCGTTGACTGGTGTCCAACTGGTTTCAAGGTCGGTATCAACTACCAGCCACCCACAGTTGTTCCTGGAGGTGACTTGGCCAAAGTACAGCGTGCAGTGTGCATGTTGAGCAATACCACAGCCATTGCAGAAGCCTGGGCCAGACTTGATCACAAGTTCGATTTGATGTACGCCAAGAGAGCCTTCGTCCACTGGTATGTAGGTGAGGGTATGGAGGAAGGAGAGTTCTCAGAGGCACGTGAAGATCTGGCAGCTCTGGAGAAGGACTACGAGGAGGTCGGTGTGGACAGTGTGGAGGGAGAAGGTGAGGAAGAGGGACAGGAGGAATATTAAGACATTTAACAAATTCAATGAGTGAACTGTGTATGGCTACGCTAATGAAGGTGCTGTGGACATATTTTTCAGTGTTTGTTTAGTAATTCATTTTATACAATTTCATTTGTGTCACTCTTAATGCGTTTTAAATTTTATTTTATTATAAAATTATTAAAAATGTATTACTTGTTGACTCCTTGACCTAACAGATGCTCAACTTTTAATGAATTAAAAGTGTAATTGTTTGCCTTTTTCGTTTGTTTATTAAAGTATTAATCTAATAATCACCCCGATATATATATATATATATATATATATATATATATATATATATATATATATATATATATATATATATATATATATATATATATATATATATATATATATATATATATATATAATAGCGTGCTTATCATGCTGACGGTGGTGTTATTGTTGTTGTCATCGTCAGTATTAAAATTGTTGCTGTCACCCTCGCCGTTGTTGTAGCTTTTCCATACATGCTAAATTCAGTTCTACAACGCTAAACAAAAATAAGTCATAATATGCGTATTAATGGTTGAATGGCATAGTATCTACCATAGAACTGTATATATAGCTTACATAGTCAAAACGTTTGCCTGAGATCTAAATAAAATATTTAATCCTAATGGGAATCCTTTGGAGTTAAGATATTTTCATCTGTTTTCCTACAGAGAATTGGTGTTCACATTATTAGCCGCTTTAGTGATTATGCTGAATATTTGTTCATAGCAAACTAAGTTTTCAATCAATTGTCAAACCTGGAGTAGACTGTTTTGAAACTCTCTCATAAATACGCGTATGCACTGCATTCCTGAATAATGAAAACGCCGTCTATACAGTATGGTATGATGACCATATTTATACACTTCATTCTCTTGGGTTAAAAGGAAACATGTCGAGATCTTATTGGTAATAATTATGTTAATACGCTTCTTTTACTCAACAGCTAACTTTTGAAGCCACACGTAGCAAACAAAGGTGTATAATAATGACGAATGCTTTCGGGGTGGATGTTCGTTGTCATGATAAATCGCTTGATATCTTTACTAGCCACTGCAAAATCTGGAATGCATTCAATTAGTTATACTGGCTAATTACACAATCATGCTATCTTCATTATTCAAAGACGTGGGATTTCCGCTTCGAACCTCCACAACTTGATAACTTAGTGCAGATTACCAAACAATGCCGAAAAAGCAGTATGGTTATAGTTTCAAAGAAATGACTCCTAAAAGAAGCATTGCTATAGTTATCAGGTAGGCAGATTCATATAGTTACATCATGGGTTAAAATTATGCTCCCAGCCCTTCGATAATATTGGTTTGTCTTTGTGTTTGTGATTCAAAACTAATTTTAGTTTGTGTAATAGTGAATGTTGAAACAAGCAACGTATGATCTAGACTTCCATGAAGTTTTTTATTTAATACATAAACAACACAAAAAAGGCACATGAAAGAAAATAAGCAAACAATTATGTTGTCGTTCATAGACGTCAGTAATTTCCGTCTGTGACGACCTTGTTTGTAAATTGGCTTTAGTGTCAAATGCTTTTTAATACATTGTGTACAAAAAGTAGTGGTGTTGATTTTCTATAAAAGATGTAAACCTTAATACATATTTCAATTGATGAATTTCAAGAACACTTTTTTTGCGCTATAGAAAGAGATCATTATTTCAGATTTTCTTTTACTGGAATGTTTCCTAAATTTTACTGCTTAAAGTTAGGTGTAATACAACGGGTCTTATATTAAAAAAAAAAAAACAGCAAGACACCGTGCTATTAATTTTCCGATATGTCACGTTACAATTCATCCCATTCTCCATTCATCTTTCCTCCATTCATACTCTCATCCAACCATTCGTTCTTCCTCCAATTAACGCATTCAGTTCCGTCTTTCTTCTATGTAGTTACGTTACTGTAATAGTCTGGCAATCATTCAAACCCATTAAGTTACTGTAATAGCCTGACAACCATTCTGATACATGATGTTACAGTAATAGCCTGACAACCAGTCAGATCGGTCACTAGATGTATGATGCTCTTTGATATAGTTTGATTTGGACAAAAATAACTCTCAGTCAGTATATATACTTTTGCAATATACGCCCAAACCCTTTGATGCGATACAAAACTTGAATGGTATTTTACATGGTGTATTCAGTGACTGAGTTCTGCATTCAAATACCTGTGAACACTGTGTAATGGAAATGGCCGTCACAATTTATACAATTATGTAAGACCGACAATTCTTTAACAGTAATCAATATTCTGTTTATCGTCATAAATATGTTGGTCCTGCGTAAATTGTATGGTGTCTCAAATACTTATACTAAACTTATTTCATGTTTTGATTAAAGCCTCTATGGCAGATGATAATATACCTGCATTTTTCAGTGTTGTACGTGCTGGACATCGCATAAATTAAATTGAGGGTGACAATTATCATCTTAGTTCTTACTGAGCATGTCTAATGACACATATTGTACCATTGCACGGATTACCGTACTGCATGGATACTCAAATGTTCACAGTCTGGACCGCTAGGCCTTTCCTTGTAGGCCTCACAATAAAGATCCACCTCGCCTAATTATTTTCGCCTGTACGTTGTGGTACCAGAAATCTGTCTACCAACATATGCACTTCCGGCAAATAATTGTTCGTGAATTTATAACGTGGCGTGGTTGGATTGAATTTTGAAAGCTTTTAAGTAACACTGCAGATAATAACCATTTTATTTTAGTCTTCATTTGAACTCTACAATGGCAAATCCAAACAAGCGACGAAAAGTCGACTGCAAAATTCGTACTTTTTACAATCATGGACAGAGGACTATTTTTTTTATCTTGCCGGCACGGACCGATGCGCGACCCATTTGCTTGATTTGTTACAATACGGTTACCGTGATAACGAGTGGAAACATTAAAAGACATTACGAAAGTAACCACACGGATTTTGATTCTAAATACGCTCAATGATCCAGTCTTTGTTTGGATAAAGTGAACACACTCAAACCGGGTCTTGAGAGCAGCATGGCGATGATGAAAAAGACCACAACAGTTCAGCAAAAAGCATTAAAGGGTTCGCTTTGTATAATTTGGACTTTTGGGGAGAGGAAAGAAGCCATTTGCTGATGCAGAATTTATGAAAGAGTGCATGATAGAGGCTGCTTCGACGCTATTTGACGATAAAATGATTACTGAAGCGATTGCAGGAATTTCTCTTTCTGACAGCATCGCAAGCTGTCGCGTTGAAGACCTTGCAGAAAATATGTACCAGCAGCTACTTCAAGATCTCATAAGGGCATATGTTTTTGCATTTGCATGTGATGAGTCTACAGATGTCACTGATATTTCACAATTATGTTATTTACGTTCGCTATCTCAATGGGAAGTATTTCTCTAAAGGTCTGCTGACAGTGCTTCCTTTAACTAAAGAGTCCAGAGGTGAGGATGTTTTACAAAAATTGAGCAAATTCTTGGAGGAAACTGGCTTACAGCTTTCTAAATTAGTGTCATTAACAACACATGGAGCTCCTGCTGCCATGACAGGAAAAAGCAAGAAATTGGCAGCACGTATGAAAGAGATTCAACCAAAACTTCTATCTTATCAATGTATCATTCATCAGTCAGTTTTATGTTCCATGTTTAACGATGAATTTGCAAATGTAATGAATATGGTGATGAAGATGATTAATTTCATACGATGTAACTCAGCACTCCAGCATCAACTTTTCCGAGCAATCCTTGAAGAGACTTCATCTGATTATAATGATTTTTCTGTCCATAACATTGCTCGTTGGCTTAGTAATGGTAAAGCTATTGCTAGATTCCGGAAACTCCGTAATGAAGTCACTGAATTTCTTCCATCAACAACATCAAAAAGCGGCTGAGTTTGTATCATTCTTGAGTAATTCGAATCAGATGGCAATTGTTGCTTTTCTGGATGATATCACTGGATATTTAACTGATTTAATTCTATGTCTATGCTTGCAAGAAAGAGATAATACAGTCATACATCTTGCCGTGCTTTTGAAGCAAAATTGGGTTTATTTGCGGAAGACTTAGCCAATGATCAATTGCTGCATTTCCCAACAGCAAAAAGAATAAATCCATCATATCAACTGTTAGGAACTTCAACAACATTTGTGTAGCAACTTCAACATGAATTGCAATGCGTTTTCAGGAATTCGACGTTCTTGAGGGCATTTTCCAGTTTTTTTACTAGCCAATTTTCAATTAATGCTGCTAGTGTCTGAATAGGAACAGCTAAAGTTTCTGAGACTTTCTCAATGTCCCACTTCAAACTGCATGTATATAAGTACTAGAGATTACTTCATGTTGTGTTGTTGTTTGCGCTTTCATTATATAGGGTCTTACTCGCTTATTGGAGGAGTCCAACGGCAAACTTGAAAGACCCAGATCTGTGCAGTTCGTAAGTAGTAATCAATAGAACAAACCATAAGGATCATAATCTGCCGGAGCATTATGCTATGGCAGATCCGGATCTTTGTTATTTGTAATTTGACTCAACTTATAAGTAAATACAGACTGAATTGTTCAGAAGTAGGCAGAATCTTGCAATATAAAGTTTCGCATGCTGCGTGTTTTTCTCAGTATGATCCAAAATCTATAGTAAATGCAAATAGTACCAATGTAATCCAAATGAATAGGCCGAATACAAATAGTATCAATGTAATCCAAATGAATAGGCTTAATACAAATAGTACCAATGTAATCCAAATGAATAGGCCGAAATATCAAGAAACATTCCAATTTGTGTGTACTGAAATAACGTCCGCAGCTATTCATTTTTGATAGTATTGGACTCAACAAAACCTCCATACTATAAACAATTTCTTCCAGCGGCGATCTGGTAAATGCGCAATTCTTCTATTAGCAATTGTCAAATTTAACATTAGTTATCTGTCTGAACTTACACTAAAAGTAAGGCATCTTTCTTGATCTTACAACGAATGGTCTCTCTTGACGAGCCATTTACTTACAAGCCTACACGAAGTGTGTGTGTGTGTGTGTGTGTGTGTGTGAGAGAGAGAGAGAGAGAGAGAGAGAGAGATATTTACTTTTAAACTAGCATTGACAATTTTAGTCAAATTGTTACGATGTCTACAATGAGGAAGTTTAAAGTGAACACTGGAACATCATGCCGCAGACATGTAGCATCATGTCCCATCCCATTAATAGTATCGTGACTCCAGGATGACCAGTCATTACACTAACCTCTCAATGCTGAGCGTCACGTGAGGCAGTTTTAAAGCCACTTTTTAAAAAGTCTTTGCTATGACTCCGGGTTTCGAACCCACAACCTACCGCATCCGTACACAAAATGATACAACAGTGCAAAAAACAATGAACCTTAAGATAAATTTAAGAAAGTATCGAAAAAAACTTTGAGATACCAAGGATGAAAATGTTGCTCTTTGAGTCAAACGTAAAGTGTATTTAAATATATCTTATTGTTGACGCAATGAAAGATTGTTACGTATCAGTGCATATTGTTTACAATGGCCTAGTCCAGAATATTTTTCGTCAAGCGCTTATAAAAATGAGAAAAAAATCAGTAGATCAGGATCTGGTCAACTACTCTTGTGATGGTGATCTGGTTACTAGGATACTAAAATGTCGCTTCACGGCATTGTAGCTGTAGAACATTAGATAGAACGTTATTTGATACTTCATTCGAATTAAAAATTATTTACATATTCAAGAAAGAAAATATCACAGATTTTCAACTACAATTGTATTTTGACTTCACATCTTGCTGACTCATCAAAGAATTTGACTCTGAAGCATAGCACGCACTTTTGTCCTGATTGTGTATATAATTGCTAACAAATCAATTAAAACTAATTCTCACATACATTTATGTATACTATCGTGTCATGATTTTTTTTTTGAACCTGTCAATCAATTTAATGGTGACTGATTGATAAAATAAAATTCTGTCAATATTCTGCAGCTGCACTTAAAGCACGCCAAACACATGCATCTATATGCGTGTAACGTAACATAGGTAAATGACAGTGATGTAAAATGTCCAAGAACATCTCTGCTACTATACCTACAAGATGCTGAAAAATTCGAAGCTCTTATTATAGTCTCTTGCTGATATCAAATTAGACGTGAATTACGTTTACAGCATATCCTACAATGTTTATATGATTTTATCGTTTTAAAGATGACTGCAAATCAATGGAAGATGATCCACGTTCTGGAATACCTTTGTCTGCGATTGCTGAGTGGGAAGTGGAGGCTGTGAAGGGGGCAATATGTTTTATACAATGCAAGATCTTTTTAGTCTCTAGAGCATTAGATGTTTCTAATGTTTCCAATAACCATATGAAGCTAGAAAAAGGTTTTTGCAAAAGGGGTTAATTTTTTGGTGTATCGGCTGAAATCGCCAAACAGCTACACGTCAAACAAGAAAACAGTAACAATTGGCGTTTGAATGAGATTGTCACACACATGGATTTGTTTTTCTAGCCTGACATGAGAGAAAATAATGCTTAGAGGGTGAAACGAGCAGAAATCACTAGTCGCTCGTTGACATAGACGGACTATCAATAGTTTTATACGGAATTCCCACGTCCTGCTGCGTTTGCCTGACTTCTAGTGCCACTAGACATTTTTGTGCATCCAAAGTATTGCCTGAAATTGTGCAACACTACCGAATAACACGTCAGCGCACAGGTCTTCGAGGTATACATCTTCTCCATGACGCAACGACGCATAAATCCGAAATCATGACAGAGTTTATGAAGGACCACATCATCTAAACTTGACCACATCCTCCCTACAGCCCTGCGGTTAGAAGCAAAAGTACGCCAAAAGGTGAATGTAAAATGGTATTTAATAAATGTATACTCAGACTAAGAAAGCGTGCAAAGGTACATGGGGAATATTCTGAGACGATGCACTAATGTAATGCTTACTAATTAAAAAAAAACAACTTTGTTGTACAGCGCATTAATATTCAGTTTAACATTCCTTTATTTGATCAACGATCGGTTTGCGTGTGGAGATAGAACCATCATAGACTTGAAATTTTCCTAATTATGTTAATATGAAAAGTAAGTGTAGGTATTACCTGTCACAAAGGAAATTAGGTTCTGCATAGGCCTTTTAGTATTTTGGTGCTTTCGATACAACAACACTGCGAAGGTTAGATCGTGGCAAGTCAAGAAGAGTAAAGTGCTTAGCCCAAGGACACACCACAGTATACGAGCAGGTTTTAAAACATGTGATCGCGTATATTCAGCACTTTCTCCAAACATCTCAAGAAATAAAAAATGGACTTACATCTATCTACTCCATACCCCCCCCTCAGTTCAGGTGAGAAAAATAGCATTCCAAGAGAAATACGCATACATCAAGTTTATTGATTATATCACATTAGTGTATGAGAAACTGATTACAACTAGCAATACAAGAAAAGTAGTTCAAGAGCAGGTAATGAAAATATTACGATACATAAATCTGAAATGTAGGGACACGTATAACGATGTCATATACTATTCAAGAGCACTCTCAATCGAAACGTGTAATACAATGTAACCGTACGATGTATATGTGATCAAAGGACGTAATTATTGAGCGCAAAAGAAAGTGTGCACTGACCGACAGAAAAGCAAAATTATAGCTCCAGTTTTCTGTGAACAGGTGATTAACACTTATGTAAATTTGTTTCACGATAAATCCCGAGCTGGGTCACTATTAATAATAAATTATTAATTTACATGCTGTCTGGTAGTCAACAATGTTACTGCAGCAGGCACACATTGTAGTACGTGATATCAATCGAAAGTCTCCTTATTCATGCAGACCGGTGGTTTCGAAGCTTTAATCTCTATATGTGAGTAAATTTAATAATATTATAATAGCCAAGGTCACCACGGATTATACTATACCTCAACGGGGGTTCTACGATTTTCTATCAAAAATCGCTACAAATGTAATTACTGAGCTAAGTAGTACATGAGACACGGTTAAGTAAGAATACAATAATATAAAGTAAGCATGCGCGCACGTGAATTAGTTTCGTTACACATTAAATATTTCATCAGAACTTACGTCCGAAACTATTATTATATGAATTGGTGTCCCACAAAAAAAAATCTGACTGAATTATAAGAATACGAATGTTACTCATCCTTCAATACATACAACATATAACTGAATTATATTTGTCTGTTCAGTTATAAATATGGCTAACCCAAAACAGAATATACTCTATCTGATAGCGTAGAGTTGTGACACATAGGTCTGCCTCTTCAAAATTTATTACAAATTCCAATACTTCCAATGCATAAAACATTTATATCACAAAAAACAGATAGCAAAAAAATGATATTTCATATACTTCAAAATCTGAAGATTGCTCACGTAATATGGACAGTTTCTTGACAAAACACGTTGTCTTGATAAGACAACGAGCATTTACTCTACAAGTACCCTGCTTGTGTTGAACATCCACAGCAGAGAACTCAAGGTAACCAGGTTTCTAAATGCATGCAGGTTGCGCACGTAACAATATATTAACCAAACTCAGCATTTTGAAATATCCACGACTAATAAATAGTAAACTGCTATCTGGCAACTCTGCACGCGGTAACGAAACCAGAGTACATCTTTATTAAAAACAATGCATAAACATTTTACTACACACAATTCAGTGACGCATACCTCCATCATGTGAATATTAACACCACTAGTTCAAACATGTTCCAATGAAACTGATTATGACAGCCTGTCCTTATGATCCCTTAAATACCCAAACGTAGCACACTCAGACTTACGACACCATACTTAGAACACCATACTTAAAACACCATACATAGAACACCCGATACATTGGCCATTCCATCTCATAAGTAATGTTACAGACGAAATCCGACCAGTTATCTACGAGTGTCTATTTTGTAATATTGGTCTTACGTCAGAAAATGTGTTAGCACGATCCAACTTCTTACTACTTATAATACCTGAGCGCTAATAGTTTTACTGCGTTCTAAAGTAAATACGCACATGTTCAGCCTTACCTGTATTTATACATACAGGTACGGCTGAACATGTGTGTATTTATACATACTCAAGGAGATTACGGGCTTTTGAATAACAGGCAGTATTTATCTGGTCATAACACCCAACCTAGCCTGTTACACTTAAGGACAGGACTTGCGTCACGTATCTAAGAATTAGGCTTATGTTTAGCGAGTAAAGCACCATTTTGTTATATACATGTGTGCAATTTAATATTTGAGATTTACTTTGATTTAACAATAGGTCTGTAAGTATAGTATTTTATAATGACATTTTGAACTATTACAGTACATGGATTCTAATTATTCATTGTGTATGCAGCATTTAAGTCTGATATATTAAAGAAAGCTCGTTATAGCTAGATTAAAACGTTATTGTTGTTGTTGTTGTTGTTGTTGTTGTTGTTAGTTTTGGGTTTTACGCCATTTATCAGCGCAAAATAGGCTATACAACAGCACGACTGGTGGAGGAAAAACCCGGGAAAGCCCGGTAAGAACCACTGAACCACGGGAAGCTACTCGCAACTATCTCACATGTCCACATTGGCCGAGAGATTCGAACCCATGCAGACAGAGAAGAGATCGGCAAAGGCGAGCGCTTAGTCCACTCGGTCGCCTGGGGCCCCAGGTTTATAAACGTTGTATACCTTATTCAAAAAATGTAATAAAGACATTTTATGTTGATTTCAGATCAGGAGATACAGATAGCTAATTCTGAACCAGCAATTAATAAATTTATTGACGATGCTAGACGACTAATTAATGCTAAAAAAGCTTACAACGAGAGAGTGGTTTAAACAAATGAAGTTTGCATAAACGTCATAATTTATGTAACACCAAATTTAAAGACGATCAAAAGATTGAGTACCCTAAAGTAGACATAACCTTTAAAAAGTTAAAATTTGAACAAGGCCTATTTTTCAACACAATGAAATAGTAAATGAATATTTACGCAATATCGTGAATACCTGAGAAGAAATCTTTGGAGTTGTAATCAAGAATAATTTTATTTCATATCATATCAGAAGGTAAAGTTCGAGAATAAAGATTGGAAATTCAAGAGACAGTTTCCAGTTATAAAGTTAATTGTAGGTTATCACAGATCGCGTATATATTTCTTTAAATGATTATATTACGTGTGCTATAAATCTGGTATTTATCTCACGAAACTTTAATTAATATCCCACATTTTGAAAGGAAGAAACATATTGGGTATAACCTTTTATTTTCAAAACAGTTAATCTGCATTGATTTCTGTTTTGACATGACTGCTACAGTAAGTACCAATAGAAGGTACTATCTGTGGATATTGACCCAGAGTAATCAGCTAAACCATATCTCCTCTGGAATGTCATTAGGCGTTCGATACTTATCCCATCAACCGAGGGCGGATTAAAAGAATTGTGTGAACACTGCAGGGTAACAACTCAAGTACAGCGGGACTTGATCAAAATTCATCCATCTGCACTCGTCTCAAGACTCTTCGATATTGTCGTGCCATTGAATTGAAACATGCTTGATAGAGAGTGCGAGTGTGGCTTTGCGCAGTTTGCCCCTCAGTTTAATCCAACCTGTGCGCAAGAAATTATATTACTCCCACACACCACCCCATCATGTTCATTCCGCTGCAACCATCGGGCTATCTCTTTGTTATAAATATAAAGTGAAAATTCTTGCCAGCATTTTGCTAAATCGCCTTAAATCAAAATGATTCCCGCCTGAGAGTTAGTATGTGCTAATTGAAGTAAGAGGAGCGCAGCTCATCAACTCGAGAAGAACCGTCAAAAACATAATTCTAACCTGTTAATGACATACATTGACTGTCGAAAGGCTTTATCACATGAGTCGTGGTAGCCACTGGAAGATTATGGCAAACTTTAGTTATCCAGGGAAATTCGTAGTAAAGTTTCGGAAACTCCATGATGGCTTTTTCAAGCGCGTCGCTGACAGCGGTGAGTCACATAAGCAATCCCATGTCACCATTGCAGTCAAGCAAACCGGAGTGTTGGTCCCCCAAACGTTTTCAGTATAATATTTTCTGCTATGCTTATATATCCTTCCATGAATATGACTGTTCGTGATATCATAATTAAAGATTACTGTTCACTGAATGCCAAATCCGAGTCTGGCCATCAACAGAGCATGGACCCTTTCTCTTCAGCTTGTCACAATATCGGTCTCACAATCGGTATTAAAAAGACAGAGGTGATGCACCAACCTGCACCAGGAGTGGAGTGCGAGGTCTGGGCCTGACGTCCCGCTCGCTAAAGCAAAATGATGAGTCTCTCATAGCCTCTCCTTTCCAGGTGTAATGATCTCCGCAGGCCCATTGTTAGGCTCTGCTGCGCAGCAGGTACTTGCATATGGCTTCTCCTAAACTATGGTGTCTACTACAGCAGCACCTTCTTGCGGGACCATCTGTTTTCACAGAGCCTGCAGTGTGACGCGACCGAGTGTCCAGTGGTATAACTAGGTAGGCAGACTTGATTCGTTAGCCTTGGCAGGCAGCCAGTCTAAGAGAAGGAATGCTCTGACTCCAAACCTGGGCAGATGGATCTCATTAGCCATGTCAGGCAGCAGCTCATCTAGGAGAAGGAAACTCCGATTCCAAACCCACGAAGTTCCAGGGAATGCTGGACAGTCTTGGGGCGTGACTACGCTGAGTCCATGGATGCCCCGAGCAATCAGCATCCATGTCCCAGCCAATAAATGATGTCTCCGTTGTCTTGTGGATATCTTCGGGAGAAGGTAAGGTTACAAGAGTAAACCCAGACATAAAGCCCGTAATGGAGCCCCTAACGCGCCTGAGTGTCACATACGATTTCTTTTCCTCTTGTAGTTGTTGTCCTCTTCTTTTAATTCCAGATTTATGTTCTTCTGGTGATTCATGTCCATATTAGATTGTCCGTTAATGTCCGTTGGATAATTATAAATATTTGTCAATAATTGAATATATCCATTAATTAAATATCATATTTCTTATAGCTAATAAGAATTAGTTTTCCTGTTTAGATTCTTTATATTAAAGCTATTATTAATTTTACCTAAGTTTATTATTATGATTATAAATAAAACAAGAATAAATGTAGCAATAGTAATTTAATTATAATAAATTGTAAGCAGTAGTATTACCAATCGTATTAATATAATATTATATTAGGCAGAGTTTGTCATATCCATGACAATTATTATTATTATTATTATTATTATTATTATTATTATTATTATTATTATTATTATTATTATTATTATTATTATTATTATTATAAGGCTATTATAAGGTAGTTAATATTGGATTTTCAGAATGGTGAATGTATAATATTATGTGAATCTATTATGATTACTTTAACTTTATTGTATATAACTTATAAGTTTTAATATCGTGAAAAACCTCTCTCTTTGGTATGACTCAACAGGGGATCGAACCAACGACCTTCCGTATCCGAGACGGACGCTCTAACGACTAGGCCACCGGAGAGGTTTCTTTGGAACAGATGATCTTGGATCTTGGATCGGTGTCCAGCAGCAATTGTGAATGTTTTCATTTCTACACGTCGTCTTGGATGCTTGGCGGTCGTTCTGTCTGTTCAAGGTGTGACTAAAGTCACTTTCCGCTTTAGGTAACACTTCTACGCGGCGTACGTAAAGACTGGCTTCTTGGATGATGGTTTTGCACTCGTTGGCATAAGCCATCAAATGGAAAGCGTCACTGCTGAAATTCAGTCTTAAGCGAATATCCACTCCGTTTAGTAAATACTTGTCTTGCAACAACAAGTCCAAATGCAAACGAACCATCAGTTCTAAACTACGACCTTGCAGAATATTCTTTCGACGATCGTTAAAACCCACATTGTGAGGATCGTCATCGACTGCCAGGGCTGTGTCGTTAAACTTATTCTCACTAGCAATGTCAGGTTTACATTCCACCCAAGCATCCAGATGATTGTTCTTGGCCTCTTTTCCGTACGTCAAGAGATTTTCTAGATACGATCGGTATGGGTAAGTATCCATACTGCTGCTGACCAGTTTGTTATTCAATTACAAATCCTCTTCGCTAAACAAGGAATGAATGAAATTATTGACTGAAGCTACTCTGTCATCGGCTCCTGGAGCGGTGTTGTCCGTTTTGATCACTTTCAGTTTTAGATACAAGTAACTGCTATTCAAGTCAATGTAATATTCGGGTTGTCCTTTGATTTCAAACTCGATTGGAGCGAAATCCGTCAAAGAGGAGACAGGATGAAATTCGACCCATTGGGATTCTTGCATTGTCATCATAGTGGGTGGCATGGCAAACAGATCCAGTTCCGACTTGGAACAAGCACAAGACTCTCTGTGAATCATTTTCTCTTTTGTGTGCAATTTAATAATAAAAAACGTTTAAGTCTCAAACAGTTTTTCTTTTATTAGTCTTTCTAGCTTTGAGAGTATAAAGTCCTCTGAAAGGGTGTTTTCGTCTTCGTCTTTTTCTGCCTTGTCTTTGCTGTGTCGTCAGTGAAGCAGGAATGCCTGACTTAGCAGCAAACGTGGCATTGATTGGAGTTTCTCGTCTAACCAAAAGGTCTTTGTCTGTTTGAAGCGAAACATTTTTGCCAGCTCTTAAGAAAGCTTCTTTGAAATTTTGTTTGTCAATAATGACATTTTGAAGAAATTCTTTACCGTGTGTCAAAGCAGCATCTTTCTGGGTGTGCAATCCCCGTATCAGCATTGGTTTTAGCACGGGCACCACTGTACGAAAGGCTGATTTGAGCATATCCCCTAAACGATGTCCTCGTTGTCCAGTGACTCCTTGGTACACAGGACACATGACTGACAAGAAGTTGTTTTTAGAGTACTCGTTTTCGAAAACGGAGTCTAACGATTACTTTTCCTTGGATGAATTGAATATTTTGTCCAGGATCTCCTTTTATAGTAATATTGACAGTGTCGAAATACGACTTACTGACAGGTAGATACTGAGGATGTAAAAATTCGCGGTGAACGTGATAGGCGTTTCCACCTTCTTCGTCAGCAGCCGTGGCAGAATCCACTTTGAAAGGACTGATACGCAGTAACGGTATGAATGTGTGTCCGACTACGTTGTACTCCACTACATCGGAGTACACAAAGATCAAATTCAGTCCTTAATTCATTTCTACAGGGGATTGAAATTGTTTGGCAAAATCCAGGTTATCGATCACGACTGGTATTTCATTTTTATCCTTGATTAATTCAGGGTCACCATCCAAAGTGTGATACAAATCAGGACAAAATATAATGGCCAATACTTTGTCCGCCTTAAATTTGATCAGTAGCCGACGAGTTATTTTGTGGTACTCAATCGTGACACTTTTTTCGAGTTTCTCCAAGACTATACCAAATGCAGTATTGAACTTGTTAGCAATGGTGCTCACAAAATGTTGACCGTTAAAATAATAGCCTGCAGGAATGGTCAATAGATAGGTGGTAAAGTTGGATTTAGTTCTTGGGTTATTTTCTATTTTATAGCGTTCGGAGGTGAACGTATATCCAAAACTTGTTGGACATCAGGGTTATTAAGTTTACCCTTAAAAGTATTTGATTTTATTCGATGTTTTTGATTTGTGTAGGGTGAATGATTTACACTAAAGCCACTTCCCAATGGGTTTCGTCATCCACTTGTATGGTCTGAGATAATTTGGCCTTGTAACAGCACAAAGTGTTCCTGGGAAACACCTCCATGGAACTGACACTGGGTAACGTTAAGTAAAATTGATTGTTCATAATTCCACAGTTATAGTGTCCGAGGAGTCACTGGAAGTCAGAGGAGTGTCTAAAAGCGAATGGTTAAAGGTGACTCTAGGAACTAACGTTGGACACAATACTCTGTTTGTTGTTGTTTCCATTAGAGGAATATTTTAAGGACGGATTAGGAAAAAGGTAACCAATGCAACTGCTGAGTAAAATGGCCCACAATTGTATATCTTCTTGTTGTAAACTCAAATTGGCAATAGCAGCACCGATGATACGATACACCACAAAGATTTGGTGGAAAAAGACGATTTGCGTTTTAGGCACATGTTCATCACACCCACAAGGGTTGCTTTTGTAGATCTTGCAGAGAAGAACTGGGGAAAGGAGCGGTCACTGTAGGAGCTGAGACTGTGTTAAAGGGTATGATGGTCACTTCTTTTTATAGTCAATGATTTGATAAGCGACAATCCAAGAGTCAAAACTTGACGGATATCCTTTCCAATGTACTTTGACTTCTTTGACACGTTGTTTTCCCACTTTTCTTGTCCTTCGATCGAGAATGCTTTCTATTTCGTGCACGTCGTCTCCTTTTTATGGTCACATGTTGTAACTCGGGTAAGTAAAACATTCCTTTTTAACACTTCTCCGTTCATGTATTCCAATTTATAGACGGAACGACCACGCACTCGTTCAGTGACACAAAACAATTCGGTGGTCCAGTTGGGTAAATAACTTTTGTCGAAAGTAGGTTTGGTTTTGCCAATGCGAACACCAATCTCATGTGGCTAACATTCCACCTTTCTTGGAGATAGTGATTGACGGGGAGGTACCAAACAGACGCTCGCAGACGGTCACTTCGTTGTCGGGAGTAACTTCTTGAGGGGAACGTTCAATGCTCCGATGGCAATATTGATTGTACGATTGAACGATGTGTGGCAAAACGTCGATGTACTTGAGATGTGTTGATGCGTAAAATAGTTCCTCATGCGTTCTTTCAAAGTGCGTTGAAAACACTCAACGATGCTGGCTTTGGTTTTGGGATTCTCGGTGGTACAAAAATGAAATTCACCTTTCTTCAATTCTTTTTTGGAAAGCTTTGTTTAGAAAGTCGGTACGTTTCTCGGTTTGCCATTGAAGAGGGTGACGACCACTTTGTTTCAACACCAATTTCAGGGCTCGCACTAATTCACTGCTCGATTTGGAAGTCAAGGGCACGACCCAAGAAAATTAGGAAAAACGTCGATGACACAAAACAAATATTTGTTACCATAATATTAGGTGCCCAAATGAGAGACATTAGCTAAATCCGCTTGCCAATGATGATTGATGCCTTCCACTTGGGTGCGATTTCTATAAATTTTCGTCGAATGGGTTTGTGTAAGGTGTATGTGGCTTGTTCTTGTAACCATCGTTGCACTTGTGGCAAACGGACACCTTTCAATTTGGTTTGGCAGCACGATACAATTTCTGAACTCTTCCAAAACCAGCAGGATGGGATGGATCGTAGTAAATCCTGGCTAAGACCTTTCCCATACTTTTTTAATAAGTGATCCAATCTTCGCTTATACTAATCTGAATCGAGCGAGGGGATTGTTTGGAAACGGCTTTACATGTTCGAAGTGACACAGGAGTCGACGTGGAAGGTAGTTTTGGCAATGGTGGTGGTGATGGTAAGGGAATGGCTTTGGTCTTGTTGTCTTTTTTCACTTCTGGTTTCAATTCTTTCTTTTTCGCTTCTGTCGACGGAGGAGTGAACATCATCTTTTTAACCCAAGCTTTAAGTTCTTCTCTTTGGGTTATAGGGGAAGTGGTCAACAGGGACGTTACAATGTTACTAGGAAGGGGAGCTGCTGATGGTATTTGAAAGTCTTCTCGTACCTCTTCTTATACCGATACCCGTAGGGCTGCTTTTGTCTTGACCACTGAGGGTAGTGATGGTGATGGACTTTTCATCAAGGCTTTCAAATCTTTCAAAGTAGGTACAGATGTTTTATCTAGAACTTTTTGGTGAAATAGTTCTAGTAGTTGCAACAATTGACCGTACCGTTGAGATTTTTCCGTTTCGGACAAATCGCTACAATCCATCAACAATTGCAATTCATGTTGTAAATTGGACATCTCGGTCAAACGAGGATTGGGTGGTAATTGCGGAGTCTGTTGTTCTTGCCAGCGATGGAATTCCATCCATCGTTTGTATAGCACTAAAGTCAGTTTTCATCCTTCCATGTGATTCCAAGGATAACGTTAGAGATCTATTTTGACCCGGAGGCTCTCTTTTTATCCCTTTATTTTATCTCTTGTAAAGCAGCTCCCGTCACGAGACTTGTAATCAATGGGACAACTGCGCCTTTTAACAAAGGTGCTAACAACATAGGCAAAAAGGGCAAAAATCATCCACGTTGTACCAACATCTTTTCTTTTGACGAATGAGTATTTTCTTTTGGACCATTTGACGAAGGATGTGACGATGTTGGGCTAAGCATTCTTTCTGGTGTTTAGACAAAGGTATCGTGCCTTTAAAGATATTCTCATAGGGTATCAATGGCATCTTTAGAAGCCGTGTGAATCATTTGTTTTCGCATGGGTGGAGGAGCTTTGGACAAGACGGACAACATGTCCCAATGTCTGACTAAACGGGTTGGCAGTCCTTTCTTTTTCTTTCCTTTGAGGGTAGAAGAGGAATGTCTTTTTTGCGGTGACATTTTTGTGGGTTAGTTCTTTGGCACACACCAAAAAATGCACTAACGTCAATCGCTTGGATACATGGTCTTTTATCATTTTGTTTGGGGGAAGGGCTATCGCTTCGTCATAAACGTTACAATTTGTTTTCCAAAATTGCCAAATAAACCTCCTCTCAGATGACACCTCTTTTTTGATGGCGAGGACGATTTTGGACTAAGCGTTTCTGAGCATGACGAGACTGTCTTTTTCTTTTTTCTTTTGGAACAGGAGAGCGACGATAAGAGGACATTTTTGGATGCACAACAGACACTGGACTTCATGGTTCCAAATGCCTCATTTATATTAGTCACTTATCAATTTTTTGTTGTCTGTCTTTTAGAAATACGTCAACCATTTTGAGCATGTCTTTAAATTTATCTAAATTGCAAAACAATCTTCCTCTTTGGTGACTTCTTCTTGTCTTGGAACAAATGTAACTTTTCTGTGGGTGACGCCAATATTGGACGAAGCGTTTCTTAGGACGACGTGAGTACCGTTTTCCTTTTCCTTTTCCTTTTTGCACAGAAGAAGAACGACGATGGTCACGGTTTACACTTCTTGGTGCCATCTAATGGTGATTAGCAGCACAAAAAATATTGATTTAAAACTTGACCTCATGACTTTTTTTACTGGAATGCGTCACCCCTGACTGTCTTTACGTAGTATCAACTTGATGATAGAAAACACACATCGTGGAGGAGTTCGCAAAGGGCTAAATCGAGGAAATGCTTGGTTTTACAAATCCAGTTAGCTTTGTAACACCCCTGTTCTCTCTTGGACTTTGATTTTAGAGTCAGGTACTTTGTGAGCATCAGCCACTGCTGCTAAAGATTAAGATGGAATCACAGCTGGAGGAGACGATTTTGTGGGTAGAAACTGTTTTCTGTGAACTTTTCCTTTTCTTTTTTCTGAAGCGATGACCTAGTCTTGACACCGTTGCTCTTTTTGAATTTTTTTATGGGTACGTCGGGGAGTGGCTTTTTTCTTGGGGAGAACTTTGGGTGCATTGGGATCCCATTTTAAGAGAGAACGAATGATGACACCTAGTGAACCACAACCTTCAAATTTGCTTTTTGGTTTGGGTATCAATGCGAGGATCGGCCAGATGCTTTGTTTATGTCAAGAAAACGTTTGTTTTGATGTGGAATCTAAATGATGCCTTGCTGTAATTGACGTGCTGCCACAGTAAACCATCACAAGACTTCTTTGAGACTGGCTTCTAAGATATTAGCACGCATTTGTGGATTTTTACGCGACTAATGCCGTACAAGTTCCGAATCAATTTAACGGGAAGATGAGACTGAACAGACGTCATGTTCACGATGTGCGAGACAGAGTCCAAGTGACCAAGGTTTTTATAGATTGTTTCTTTGGTGGTTAAGTCGACGACTGGGACGTGTAAACGACAGGTCCTCCGTCTTGGCACCAGTGGTGAAACAGATGGGTACGAAATCGCAAATAATCGGGGGTAGAGGGTTTTAAATCCACGAGTAAATAGGCGTGTGGGGTTTGAGTGGCATCTTCGTACGCATGAGTTAGCCAAGGTGTTACTAACTGTTTGGCTAAGACTTCCACTTGTGACTTATCTGTAGGGACTTTTAAACAAAACGACGTAATGAGCATTAAGACTAATGACACGATGAGTTTTACTTTGTTGAAACAAAGTTTGGGTGATGTAAATGACACTGGCATTACGATGATGCCATTTACGTGTAAACCATAGTTTTATTTCTTCTTCTCCTAACATGTCATCAAAGATGACCAAATGGGTTTGACTGGGGTCAGACACGATTCCGTCGTCTTCGACAGGAATGCCTCCACAAAGACAATGGATTCACCTTGACTTTCTCATAGAAGGCTGTACGCCGATTGCCACTCTTGGTAACACCACACGATACATTGAGGTGGACGATCGATCAAATGACGTTTATGTTCTATCAAACGTTTGACAAATTTGGTTTTACTTGAACCGCTAGGTCCAGCAATGAGTATGTTAAAAGGATGCCGAAGGTACAAGACCTCCTAACTAGCAAGATCTAAATGTTCGTCAATGACTTTGAAAGTGGAGGGAGAGAGTGAGAGCAGAGACATCAGAGGTAGCCATATCAGTGTCAGGAATGTTACCTTGTAATATGAAGACAGACAAAGCAAGAGTTTTATACTTTTTTCAGGACACGTTTATTGCAAACTTTTCTAAATTGTGAATAACACGAACGACATAAACACATAATAGCCAAATGGTTAAGTACATGGATAAAATACACATCAACACAACCAATGTGGAATATAAATAAGTGCCTACTTTATAACATTGTTTGTCATCCAGATGTAGTGTCCTAGGGACAGTGTTTAATGTTCTAAACATTTGTAGATTGCTTGGTACCGTCACACAAGGGTTCTCCTGGAATGGTCTTTCGGGGATATAAAGCACAGTCCTATCCTGAAGAAAGTGGTTTTCTTAGGTCACAGACTGTTCGTCTTCTTCTTCTGGTACTGTCACTAACACAGGATTAAAAGTGACTTTTTTCACAGAACATTTTAATGTTCTAGGATTACAAATCTCGTGCATAGTTGGCCACTTCTTTACACCAAGCCTCAAAGCCCCCAATTTCCCAGTCACATACATCTGTCTAGTGAGGGTGTAAGTCACAAGCTACACACACACATCCTCATATACATCTTCGGCTTGGTACAACAAACAGGTGGCATTCGTCCGTCCTTCGTACAAACTGTCCCATAGGTTCAGAGGCTCCACTAGCTTGAAACTTCCACGATGCGCTTAATCTCGGGATCGGTTTTCAATCGCTGATTTTACTCATGTTCCCACATTTCTATCATTTGGTATCTTTGCTCTTCTAACTTCAAGCGACGTTGACAAGTTGTCTGGTACAACTCTTACTTGATGCTTTGTAAAAACTTGTTTTTAGTGCCACGTTGAGTATAACAGGTGGTACATCCGCGAACTAAGCACCCGTTAAACTCGTACACGATCTGGGGGTTTTCTAAGTCTACTGAATATTTTCCGATGGCATTCTCGCCTCCTCCATTGCGGGCATATTAAATCCATTTGTCTTTCTTATGACACACGTAATGTAACTAGCGCAGGGCTTTGACCGAGTATTGACGTTTAACAAAATTGGTTGTTTGAGGACTAATGACAGTTAGCGTGTTTTCGGGCATGAATCGTTGGCGGAACACTAAGGAACAAGCTTTGGCAATGGTGCAAGCTTCTTTCAAAGGATCAATCCCTCCGTGTTCCATGAAAAATTGTCCACAGCAACGCCGTAAAATATCTACGTCTGAACGACAATACTTTCATATTTCTTACTGAAAGTCGAAAGGGTCCGAAGCATGGCTCTGGTACCACGCGTAGAAAGCTTCTCGTTGTTCGGTACACATGTCGGAGTCATAGTAGTGAGCCTCAGGCAAATGGGGTAGATCAGCATGATGATTGGCTTCGGTTTTGATGCCATTCTCGCACGCTCGGTGAGCCACGCAGAAATTAGGAATGTGAATATCAGTCTCTTGCATGCATTCGAAATCCAAAAGGATAAAATTGCCTTTCTGCTTCTGGTCCTCTTCTTTTTCTTCATGTTTAGATTGGAATTTTTGAATGTAGCATTGTTGGTACAAGTCTACGATTTGGTGACAAATGTGACATTTTTTTTCTTTCCTGAACCGACGCTTGCCTTGGCACTATTGGTACGTATGCTGTGGGGTTCGGTCTAGGGGTGGGGTTCTTTCTATAGACTTTAAAGAATTATGAGGAAGTTACCCTGGTCCACTTTCAGAATGCTACTTCTGGACAATATATATATATATATATATATATATATATATATATATATATATATATATATATATATATATATATATATATATATATATATATATATGTATATATATATGGCAACGAGCCCCCAGTCAGCAATGCCGACAGATAAATTATAAGGAAATACGAAGATAAAATTCAAATAATAGCAATTTAATGAAATGATAACTTTAAAAGATCTTAAATTAATCACTGTCACTCTTGACCAAGTGACTGCCTAAATCATCATTTGATTCCAGTGTGTGTAGATTTTCCCTTCTCCTTTGGTGTTACTCATCTATTCTGTCTTCTTCCTCTTGTCTTTCTCTCTTTCCGTTCCCCTTTCTGTATTCCTCTCGACTGTCTCTCTCTACTTCCGTTTCCATTTTCCCTGTATCCCTCTCTTCTTCCGTCTGTCACTCAATGTCTCTCAACGTCACTCAATGTTGCTCGACTGTCACTCTAACGACCCTCGAACTTCCCTCGAACGTCCCTCGAAACTTCCTGATTGAAGCTGTTTTCCAAAGATTCCCTGAATCTGGCCAATTTACGTTTGGCAACGGAGTTCTACCTCTGAACAAAATCGTTTATTGTAACGAACTGCCTAATTCCTACGAAACATCGGTTATTATCCCAGGGTCAAATAAAGGCCCACCCACCTCGCATTTCGATTGGATGGCTCTTGACTCGGTCAGTCGTTCAAACTGTCAATCATCCGAATGTCTGTCTGTGGGTCCATCAAATGTTACAGTCTACATGTTTGGCGGGTCTTCTGTCGTTTGAAGTGGTTAAGTAAATATCCGCAATGTACACCTGCACTGGTCGAATATCTCGCCCGAGCTGAACAAAGACCATGTTACGTAAGGGGATTAGCTAACGTAGGAACTTCTCCAACATGAAAGCTGTTCAGCCAGAGTACAATTTTACACATGTATACATTAAGTCGGAACAACCAGTTATACGTACATATACAACACAAGGGGTTGGGGTAAAACGTCACATATGCTTTGTCCACAAGTAGGGCACAATCTAAGGAGTTGACATGCACATTTCCGCTGTGAACCTTGCGTCTTTAGATATTGTTGGTAACAAGTTGGACTGACAAACGTGCGCTGGCAAGCAGAGCAATGCACTTGTTCTCGTCCTTCGTCAAGACAGGGTTTAGAGGCTAAACATCCCTCACATTTGGATCCACAATGTTTGTGTTGCTCTCGATTGCTATAGCCATAATCACATTTATCACAGTAATAACTTTATGACATGAATGCAGTATACTGGTAATGGCATCAAAATGTTCATCGTGATAATAGACGTGAATGCATTTTCCGTCTTTGAAATCTTTGCCCCGATACAACACAGGTCCGTGCACTTCTTGAGGGTGCACCTTTGACCGTGTACGTGTAGGAGGTAGTTCTAAATTTTCTAGAGGAACGACTGTCCGTCTCTCGTATGTGATAGTAATTTTGAGGGTTTACTGTTGGTAATTTATTTTGTTTTGGTAGTTCTAAATTTTCTAGAGGAACGGCTGTCAGTCTCTCGTATGTGATAGTAATTTTGAGGGTTTACTGTAGGTAATTTTTTTTTTGTTTTGGTGTAGACTCCCTGGGTTTAGATTCTGGTTCACTCATTTCGTCTGCGGCTGACATGAATATGATAAGTTATGTTTCTGCCTCTTACATTCTTCTCCACCTTACTTTTCAAAGTAATGAGATCGTTTCATCTTAATTGCAAAAAGTCAAATGACCACATTTGAAACGCAATAGTAGTCTTTATATTCATCTTAAACCAGTCCCTGTATAAAGGACTAGTGACTTCCCTCTCAGTATTCATTTTGCTCTTAAACCGATCAGCACGATGAAAGAACCCACACAGGTCGAACTTCTGATTAGAGAGCTTTGCGATGTGTCATACGAAAGTTTTCTTCAGACAGGTCAACTGACTACTCACCCTCCTTTCGAGATAAAAGTCAGGATACTTCTATATCTGTAAGAATAAAGGGCATTGGGATACAGTATGTCCAGACCGTCAAACGACCAGTGTCAATAAAGAGAGAAGTCGAGATACCTGTTATCATTTTCAAGAGAGAGGACATTGGTATTCAGAGTACCCAAAGAATCAACAGGTGCAGAGGGAGAAGGAGGAAGAAGAAAAGGAAAAGAAAGAACCCCGAGACGTTCAGAAAGAGAAGAAAAGAAAGAGAGAAAAAGAGAGGAAGAAGAAGAGGAGGAGAAAAGAACATAAAAATGAAGAAATTTAAAAAAAAACAGTGAATCACAAAAACAGACACAGAAGAAGTCTATGAACTTTTTTTTAAAAAAATGTGTTCTGTTGTGAATTGGATTGTAAATAGTAGTACCAAAATAGACTAGATTGAAAAAAACCGCAAGTGTCTCATTGTTTTGAAGTTTTAGAATAAGAGTCTACACTCACGCACACACATACACACATACATACTAGGGTTATAAAAGGGATTTTTAATTTAATTTAATTTTTGGCAAAATAAATATTAACTCTTCTTGAAAGAAATGAGTGGCTCTGAAAAAGATAGTTGTGTACTTGTTTTTTTTTTTTAATGAGAACAAACTCACGTACGAGAAGCAATCCGCTTTAACTGCCTTAAGCCTTTGCCACGGCCAATGCCTACTTGTGGACTTGATCCTGTCAATGATTGAGTTGAAATCACTAGAGGTGGTATCTCTTGTGTAGTCACAGGGTTATGCTGTTTGGCTAGGAAAGGTCTTTTTCTCTTAGCTCGTAATAAAGAAGTCTGATACATTTGTTTCAGACTTCTTAACTCAGCTAAAATTTCCAAGAGTACCGTGACCATTTGACTTTCACTATTCTCCTTCTCTCATAGACTTTGTTTCTTGTCTACTGCTTCTTCTTCCTGTCGTTTCCTTCTCACCTCTACTTCTTCCCGCTGTTGCTCAAGGAGAAATGCTTGTTCTGCATCTTTCTGCTGTTGTAAGAATTTCGCTCATTCTTTTTTCTGTCTTTGTCTAAAATCGTCTACACGTGGTAAAGAAGGAGAAAGTGGTGAAGTTGCTGCTGCCGGTACAAATTCTTGCGAAGAGAAAATCTACTACATCCCAGTTGAAATCAACCTCTTCGGGAAGTTGCACTGTGTTCCCTTTAGTAGCCACTGCTATGCGATCGCTTTTCGTCTCCACAGCCGGTGCACCCTAAGTCAGTATCTTCTTAGATTCCGTCATGTTTCACCAAACTATGTCATTTTTAACGATGATGTCAAATCATACTTGAAAACAAAATAAGAAAAATACTCAGAGAATTTTTGTTCAGAAAGAGTCCATCTTAATTTAGTGATTAAAGTCCGAAGAAAAAATATGTGATTTTAAAAGAAATGGTATCACAGGAAAAGGCTTTAAAAATCACGGAAAGAAATCAAATACAATTTGTAGCTGATAGAATGTTCAAAGACTATTACATACGGAATTAAGAACAGTAATGTTGAGGTTTCAGAAGGATACACTTTTTAACATTACAATAAGGTGAAGATCATATACAGATTTATCGAAATAGGTGAAATATTAAAAACTATGTATTAAAGGTCAGAATTGAAGCAACAAATGTTTTTATTATGTATGTATGTATGTATGTATGTATGTATGTATGTATGTATGTATGTATGTATGTATGTATGTATGTATGTATGTATGTATGTATGTATGTATGTATGTATGTATGTATGTATGTATGTATGTATGTATGTATGTATGTATGTATGTATGTATGTATGTATATTTAGGTATGCTTTTGTCTGCATGTCCATCAAATAATATATCAATTCATAATTTGTACCTACCTTTTCAAATCTCTCTCTCTCTCTCTCTCTCTCTCTCTCTCTCTCTCTCTCTCTCTCTCTCTCTCTCTCTCTCTCTCTCTCTCTCTCTCTCTCTCATACTAGCCATGGTTGTCTGAATGATTTTTTAAATAAATCTTTTTAATGAAGCCTACTTATATAAATGCGTGCATGACGTATAAGAGTAAATTGTAGTGAATACTAACTTGGAAAGTTTCTCCCCGTTTTGAATGGTAGTACATAGGATTATTGCAGGATCAACAATTTTGTCATATTCTCCTCCATAATCTGATTATAATTTACATTATTATCGGTATATTTAGTATGCCCGTCGTCGCTATCACTTTCTTACGTCGTCGAATGCACGCGGTTTTCTTTAAAGCTTTAAGCATACAATATTCACTCTTACCAGAATTTGCATTCAAGTGTGACGCTTAGAGCTTGATAAGGAAACATGATTTGCAAGCTGCACTTGAAAACACCTTAGATTCTGAATAGTCGAGTATTCTTAATTTGTCTGTGTTTATAGCAACAGAAGAGTATAAAACTAGATTTGCACAATGAAATCTGTCAACTCTCACATTGGACGATTGAAGTCAGACGTGAGTAAGGGTCATCGTCGTCTTGTAGCGAGATATAACAACAAACATGGTGAGTATAACTTAAAGGCTATAACAACTACTACTACTATCTTGACAACTATTACAACATCGACAACAATAATTAATAATAATAATATTACCACTACTACTAGCTTTAAACGTATAATGGCGCTGTAATGGAGAAAATACTTGTTAAGCCCACACACGTGCCATTGCATACAGGATACACTTTGACAACTGACAACCTATTTTAATAAATAATGTCCATGCAGATAATTATTTTCTGTTGATAGTCTATGCACATTTTCAAAGGAGAGTTGCGGTAGTTCCATTAGTCCCTAGTAACCCTTCAAGATGCGCTCCTTACCTATAGATGATACTCAGATCTTTGATGTACTGACAGATAAGTGTAGATGTCACGAGCCTTGCCAAAAAGGGAACATTATAATAACAGAATCCAATTTTCTCTTGGCCATTTAAAATTTTCAGAATTTTTTCCAAATGAGGAAAATGTTTTTGTTGTGTATTATAATTATGTTTTACCTTGTATGGACTTTTAAGTATATTAAAAGCAAGATGCAAATTTAAGACTAGGAAATAGAACTATGCTAGTGATAATATTTGACACTAATAATACTGGTATAGAGATTTTCAATGCTACCTGTGCGATGGCTCCCTTTATGTTCACTGAATTTGTGGAAAATTAGCCAGAAGGTCCTTTTATATATCGCTCAAATGTAGGTCAAATATGGTCTATGTTCTCTTTTTGCGCATTTCAATATATGTCTCAGAAGCGGGGATAGGTGTTTCTGAGATGTGATAGAAATGTTGTTCGATTGTAAATCTGTGTGTGTGCGTGTGAACTAAATAATTCTGAATTGTTTTCGAGATCCCTAGCAAGAACATTGACAGGATTAACATCTTTTCTTAACAGAAGGTCGATGGAAATTAGAATGCTATCACAAGTTTTTCATTAAAGAGTCTTTTTCCAGTGGGTAACAATATTGTCTGTCATGTTAGCATAAAATGCCGTTAACCAGAGTAAAACACTCACCCCATTTAATTATAACATACGAACCATTCTTTATGCTGCCCATTATTTTCTCTCAGCGAGAGTGCATCAGTATTCACGTCGGTCAGGCCGGAGTCCAGATCGGCAATGCATGCTGGGAGTTGTACTGTCTGGAACATGGTATCCAGCCTGATGGTCAGATGCCCAGTGACAAAACCATCGGAGGGGGAGATGACTCGTTCAACACCTTCTTCAGCGAGACAGGGGCTGGCAAACACGTGCCAAGAGCTGTCTTTGTGGACTTGGAACCAACCGTCGTGGGTAAGACACAGTCACCGTTTATAACGTTCACTGTAAAGTCCTTAAATTATCATTGAAAAATAAAGAAACCAACATAAAACTCTGATGCAATTTTTAACCCCCATCCACTGTCCTGTCATCACTTAAGAAGCTTCGACAATAACATGTGTAGAACACTTGTGGTAGATGCATTCGAAAGTTCGTAAACCTTTGAAATGTTAAATATTTCTAGTATCTTTTAAATTGACCTACAAAGACAACAGGTGTTTCCTTAACTTATTCTCTCACAACTTATCTATAACGTATCGAGGCTGCTAAGATGTTCTAACTCGTGCTATTTCAGATGAAGTTCGGACCGGCACGTACCGGCAACTGTTCCACCCAGAGCAGTTGGTTACCGGTAAGGAGGACGCTGCTAACAACTACGCCAGAGGTCACTACACCATCGGAAAGGAAATCGTTGACCTTGTATTAGACAGGATTCGAAAGCTGGCTGACCAATGTACAGGTCTCCAGGGATTCCTCATCTTCCACAGCTTTGGTGGGGGTACTGGCTCCGGCTTTGCATCTCTACTGATGGAGCGCCTTAGTGTTGACTACGGTAAGAAATCCAAGCTCGAATTCGCCGTATATCCTGCCCCACAAATCTCTACAGCCGTCGTTGAGCCATACAACTCCATATTGACTACCCACACTACCTTGGAACACTCGGACTGTGCATTCATGGTGGACAACGAGGCTATTTACGACATTTGTCGCAGAAATTTGGACATTGAGAGACCAACCTACACCAACCTGAATCGTCTGATGGCTCAGATTGTAAGCTCAATCACGGCTTCCCTCCGATTTGATGGCGCTCTTAACGTAGATCTGACAGAATTCCAGACCAACTTGGTACCATACCCACGAATCCACTTTCCTCTTGCCACATATTCCCCTGTCATTTCTGCCGAGAAGGCTTACCACGAACAACTTACAGTTGCCGATATCACCAACGCATGCTTTGAACCAGCCAATCAGATGGTGAAGTGTGATCCACGTCACGGCAAGTACATGGCCTGCTGCATGTTGTACAGAGGTGATGTGGTTCCAAAGGATGTCAATGCCGCAATTGCCACCATCAAGACCAAGAGGACAATTCAGTTCGTTGACTGGTGTCCAACCGGTTTCAAAGTTGGAATCAATTATCAGCCACCCACAGTTGTCCCTGGAGGTGACTTGGCTAAGGTGCAACGTGCAGTGTGCATGTTAAGCAACACAACTGCCATCGCGGAGGCCTGGGCTCGACTTGACCACAAGTTCGATCTGATGTACGCCAAGAGAGCTTTTGTCCACTGGTATGTAGGTGAGGGTATGGAGGAAGGTGAGTTTTCTGAGGCTCGTGAAGATCTGGCAGCTTTGGAGAAGGACTACGAAGAGGTCGGTGTGGACAGTGTGGAGGGAGAAGGTGAGGAAGAGGGACAGGAGGAATATTAAAAGATGAAGCAATACAACGAGTGACTCATTCTTAGCTATGCTAATGAAGGCACCTTGACTGCTTTTAATTCAACTTTTACCATTATTTTGTATTATTTTAATGCATTATGGATTTTACTTCATTATAAATTACAAATTATGCATCATTTGTTGATTACTTGACCTGGAAATTTCTAGCATGGATAAAAGTTTATTAATTAAAATTTAACTTCCTGACTTTATTTTCTTTAATAAATTAAGAAAGAAATTAAGGGACAAGCCGTTGGACTTAGCAATGTAATAATAACGGCCCATATTTGAAAATACATTTCCAGGTTTATATATCACGTGAGTAGTATATGCGGACGATATAGGGACTATGGGACTTATTAAAAACACCCCTGTGACGATATAGGGACACGATAGAAATAAAAATCAGCCTGGAATACTACAGGGACAATGTGAATTTTGTATTAGCACATTTTGGTCTGTATAGGGACATGTGAAACGGCACAGGTGGAATAACGTCACGAAAATGGACATTGGTAACAATTTAGCTAGGAGCTGACCAAAATACGTGCTGCTACCACTACTGTAGGGAGGGATATATACACATACAAAAGAGACACAGAGACATATAAAACATATAGATATATGGCAAAATTTTGAAAATTATTATCTTTTCGACGCATTAGAAGTGACCTTGAAAATGGCCTTTGTTTTCTTTTAATTTCTCCACTTTTTCACCAGCTTCTGACTTTTTGAATGATTTCTTTCTTTTTCCTTTTTATTTTCTTCTTCTTAGACTGGCATCCAGTATGGATGTCCTAGAGCTCAAAACTTTGCTTGTTTCTTCATCCAATTAAATTAGTTATTTAATTTTTTCAGTATTCTTTTTGCTTTGTTTTCTTTCTCCTTCCTTTCTTTTGTCCATATTTACTTAATGTTCTGGACTTCTTCCTTCAGTACTTTTTCATGAGATATTCAGCTTTTTTTTAAGAGTCTATACCCAAGTTTTTCATAAAAGACCAATTGGTTAAATGGAAGAAGTCTTGTAGAAAGGATCTTCCTTCCATGACGTTATTAAGAGCATGTTTCATAAAGCCTACTCTCAGATATTTAGGTTGAATCAAGCCTCTAATCTTCTCCACTTTCTGCTCTGCCATACCCGCTACTAGTTGTTGAGCCGTGTTCAACTTGATGACTTGTCTTGATATAATGGTGTTGTTGTTCTGGGACTTAACGCCATTTTCAGCACACGATAGACTATACATTGCGGCCAGTATTAATGGTGGAGGAAGAAACCGGGAAATCCGTGGAAAGAACCATATACCCACGTGAAGCTACTGGCAAACTTTCTCCCATATCCACATTCGCCGAATCTTAGACTCGAACCCACGCAGACAGAGGTGAAATGGCAGTGATCCGTAACGGAGAGCGCTTTTGATCATTTAGCTACTCGAGGGCCCACTGGATATAATGTCTCTCTTAACTTCATATGTCCATTCCTTTTCAATCCTTTCAATTCAGTAGACTCCATCCATTATCCAAAAAATATATCTTTAAGTCGATTAAAGAGATCCATTTCGTATTCTGTGTAGAATGGCACGAATGACGAACGTTATGGTTTATACACTTCAAGCACTGACGTGAAGGAAAGCACCCTTTATGCTCACTTCAACCAATGAATGAGTAAGGATAAAACATTATATAATATCCACACCAATAAACGAACAAGCTTAAAATATAATATACTATCCTAAAAAACGAATGAGTAAGCATAAACGCACAATATACTATCCTCTCCAACGAACGAGCAAACATAAAATACAATATACTATCCACACCAACGAACGACCAAGCATAACGCACACCCATATGCTATCCACACCAATGAACGAGCAAGCATAAAACACAATTATATCATCACCAACGAACAAACAATCATAAAACACAATATACTATCCACACCAACGAACGAGAAAGCATAACACACTACATACTATCCACACCAACGAACGAGCATGAAAAACTTGCACATCAGTAATGAGTTAGTATTTATAATCACACTACTCTACACTCACACAAATTGGCAACTTGAATAGTTTCTGTTTTCCTAAGATTTGGTTAGCCCTGAGAGGGGCTGTCTTTTTTTTAAAAACTTTATATACACCTGTCTAATGCTGGCATCTTCAAGGGCGGGCACCACACACGCATCGCCGTCTCCAGTCTTGCTCCCAATTTATGTGTGATTGGAAGCGCAGAGGGAGCTTGAGTGGCCTCCCAGTCTTCCGTCTCTGCGATAGTGAAGGCTTTCCACCTATACCACAACCATAGATGAATGAGTTGTGCTGCTGGTAGTGGCTATAGTTGAGGTGTTCATGCTGGTTCTGGTTGAGGAGGTTCCCTTATCTCTGGCTTCACCTCGGACGGAGGTATTATTGGCCTTGACCTTTTTGTCCTTGTCATGGTGGGAAATCTTATCCTATATATATTGCTTATAGGAGTCAGGATCCACCTAGGCTTGTGCTAGTATGAGTCCTAGCGCCTGTTTTATGTTATGGACTAGGTATGGTGCTTGCAGTTATGTGTATGTTTGTATGCGGGGATGGGTTATTAGGGTTCCGATACAGACTTATTGAATCCCTTTATTTGATATTGATGAATTGTTCTTGTTGATGGTTTGTTGTAGACATCTCTCTTGATGTTGGTTCCCCTCTTCCCCCTATGAGGTCCTGAGTCCTTTCTTCTTTATTCTTGCATTGTTGATTTAGTAATATTGGATGATTCAAAATTATAAGGTTGTTGTCTCGTCGGTTTTGATTGGATGATAAAAGCCAAAATTTTCAATCCTATTCTAGTTCAATTTTGTTTTCTATTTAGGTTTTATAATAAAATTATGTGTTTTATGGTATTTCATTCTTATTATGTGCTTAGTTGTAGTAGTATAGATGGTTATCAATGCTAATTAGAGTATATATAGTTATTATAAAAAAAACTAAAATACACATACAGTAAAAGTATGTTATAAGTAGTCATGATTATTGTTATGATTTAATTATTTATGCTTATAACTAAGGCTAAATTGATTAAAGGTAAGAAGTAATATTTGCTAGGATTCTTATTACAATGGATCAAAATTATTCTTTTTAGTTTTATATTTTATAATAAGTGAGCATAATTCTAATGCTGAATTTCCTGCTTACGTCATTAGAATGCCATATTTGATTGGTTGTTGTAGATTTAATTTTCAATCCTACTCTGGCCCGATATTGACTTTTCTGTATGGGAAAAGCGCGCCTAAATTTCGGCCAATCAAATGCAATCTTAGATTGAAGGCTTATTTATATTGTATTACCTAATTTGTAAGTTGGTTCAATATTTTACCCGGCACAAGGAAGGGAGAACTTTTCCTGGCGGGCGAAAATTAATATTCAATTTTGTTCTCTATTAAAGTTTTAGGGATCATTTTTGTGGAGAGTTTATATTATTGAGTAGTATTAAGATAATGATTGGGGATATTAGTGTGGTTTTATAATATTGCCCAAGATAAATGTAGCTGAGCACATATTTATTTACTTATAGACAAAGAAATTGTTGTAACTGATTTTTTTAATTTGCTTTATAATTATTAAGAGAGGGTATATTTTATACTGTTAGTCATAGTAGAGAATTATTTAAGGTAATAGTTAGAAATCAGTTTTAGCTAGATTCATTATATATTTACATTGTGTTTAAGATAATAACGACAGTAAAATTTTTAATTATACTGATAGTAATATTTAAATTGCAATTTAAGTAGATTTAATAAGATTTTACTTTACCTTAGCCTTTTCTAAGTGTAGTGTCCATTATATGAAGTGAATCACCCAATAGTATCCTAAAAGTCCTGGAGCTCAGAAAACACGTCCACTTTATATGGTACAAACGTGGACGTGATAGAAAACATCCCTATTGTTTTTTTTTTAGTATCGGAACGTTATGATCGCTCATGTCATGGTGAGGGATAGAGAGAAAGTCAAAGAGCATATATTCACAGGTTTTTTTTTGTTTGTTTTGAAAACAAGCTACAGACACGTTTCTTTCAACATTTTTTTTATATAAGTAACAAATAAGAAAAAGAACAATTAACAAGGAACAATATCAAACATATAAATTATTTTTGACAAGGCTAACAACGTTGTAAAATCATGTGAGATTTCCATTGATGAAAGTCATAAGGCCATTGATATGCAGTTTTCAAGCTAAAGACAAAAGATAACGATAGCAGTCACAAAACCATCGATCTTCTTTTCCATCGTTTTTAGAAGAGTCACGATCAAATTAAGTTACTAAATGATCTAAAGAATATCCCAGACTTCGTCGATAAAGAAAATACAATATTGTCCAAACACCATGAAAGCGTTGCCTTGTAATTTCACATTACTGAATCGTATCATCTGGGCATTTCTTCTCATAAAGTCAATGATATCGTCTTCCAAAGGCTGTAAATACTCCACACAATTTTCTTGAGGAAACTATACGACTATCCAGTGAGTTCCTGTAAGATGACTATCGTCTGTGTTGATGACATAAGCTTGATGGTCTTGAGGTTTGCTATGAGGTAGTTCATCTTTAGCATGCACAACAGGATTCTAAGAAGCAGTATACAAACTGTTATTTAAAAGGTAATAAAGTTTCCAGGTATCCATTATTTCTTGTTATTTTGTTTATCTTGTTTCACAGGTAATGATAAGTCATCAATTTAATTCTGACGTTTTGCTTGAAAAGATCTGACAAGTAACCTTTTCTTCGCCTTGTTTCCCACCTCTGAGCTAAGTGTGTTTCGATGCGATATATCTCAAGAGTAGTCAATGGAGGATAGATATGATCTCGCAATTCTTTATACCACTCATGCAACACGGCTTCTTCGGAGATGAGACTCCAAGCTTCGTCCAGATACAAGTCCACTTTTTCTTCTTGGTTCATCATCAGACATTTATCATGTTGTATTTGACTGGGATGATTGTTTTGAAATCGATAGGAATCTTTCTTGACCAATTCCGTAATTTTTCTCCGCCAGGTGCTTAGCAAAACAGGACACTAAATGTTCTTGTTCTAGCCATCTAGACTTGACTACCTCTTCCGCATTTGTCTTGGTCTGAGGATTCTGTTTTCACGGTATCCTCTCCTTCCATTTCCGTAGATTCTTCACCTTTCAAAGAAGGATACGTTTCTTCCATGGTGTCTAATAATCTAGAATGACTTCTCTCAAACTGTTGATTTATATGGTATTATCGAAATTAGTATACAGGATGATGTTCACTATCTCTTGGAGACCTGTTGCTTCTGTAACAAAAAGTTCCACAAACAGTTACCCCGATTTTATATGGTGGAAATGTCCCTCGTCATTGTCTTGGTCTAGAGCGAAATAAGTAAAATGGTCCACAATTGTTTGCCTCCTTGTTGCAAACTCAAACTCGCAAACGCAGCACCGACGACACATTACATAACAATGATTTGGCAGCAATAGCCGATTTGCGTTACACGTTCTCCAAGCAAGACCTGCAAGGGTTGCTTTGTAGATCTTGTGGAGAAGCACAGGGGAAGGGAAGGAGTGGTCACTGTAGTAGCTGAGACTGTGTTGAAAGGCAAGACGGTCACTTGTTTTTATAGTCGATGATTTGAGAAGTGTCGATCCAAGAGTCAAAACGTGACGGATATCCTTTCCAATGTATTTTGAATTCTTAGACGCTGCGTTTTTCCCACCTTTCGTGTACTTTGATCGACAAAGCTTTCTATCTTGTACATGTCGTCTTCTGTTTTAGTCGCACGTTGTAACTCGGGTAAGTAAAATGTTCCTTTTAAGGCAATAGTCAGGTTTCGTCCTTCCATGGGATTCCAAAGATAACATCTGAGATCTTTTTTGACCCATAGGCTCTTTTTATCCCTTTATTTAATCCCTTTTAAAGCAGCTCCTGTCACAAGAATTGTCACCAAAGGGGCTAATGTGGCTTTTAACAAGGGTGCTAACAACATAGGCAAAAGTGCAAAAATCCTCCACGTTGAACCAGCATCTATTTCTTTTGAGAAATGGGTATTTTCTTTTGGACCATTTGGCAAAAATGTCGAAGTTTGGCTAAGCATTATTTCTGGTGTTTAAACAAAGGTATCGTACCTTTTAAACTCTCAGACAACATTCGCATACGGTATCGATGACATCTTTGGAAGCAGTTTGAATCATTTGTTTTCGCATGAGTGGAGAAATTTTGGACAAGACGAACTTGTCAAAATGTTTGGCTAAACGAGCTCCTTTCCTTTTCTTTGTTTTGGTGGTAGAAGAGGAATGTTTTTTGGGGGTTAACATTTTTGTTGGTTGGTTCCGGGGTTTGCACCAAAAAATACACTAAAGTCGATAACTTGGGTACACTGCCTTTAATTCCTTTGGGGGAGGCTATCGCTTTGTCGCAAAGGTAACAATGTGTTTTCCAAAATCGCCAAACAATCCTCCTCTTTCGTGATTCATCTTTTTCTTTGGATGACTGTTTTGTTCTGGGGGTGACGTCAATGTTGGACTAAGCGTTTTAATAGGATAATGTGACTGTCTTTTTCGTTTTCCTATCTTTTTTTGCACAGACGAACGACTATGGTAATGGTGTACACCTCTTGGTAGGAAGATTTTCGGGTGTTGAGGAGCACAGAAAAACACTTATCCTAAAATTACATCAGGACTCTCATATATTTGAATGGGTTTCCACTGATTATCCTGATGTAGTATCAACTTGATGACAGGTAACACACATCGTGGAGGAGTTTGCAAGGGACTAGATCGGGCCAGTTCCTGATTGGACAAATCCAGTAAACTTTGCAACACGCCTGATCTCTCTTGGATCAGGTATTTTGTGAGCAGTGGCCACTGCTGATAAAGAGGAATAGGGTATCAGCGCTGCTGGAGCAGAAGTTTTTGGAAACGCTCTCAGTAGAAACTTTTTTCTTTTTCTGATGCTGTGACTTGATCTTGGCACCGTTGCTCTTTTCCGTTTTCTTTTTCTGAAGTGGTGACCTAACCTTGACAACATTGCCTTTTTATTTTTCTTCTGGGTACTTCGGGGACTGACTTTTTCATGATGAGATCTTTGAAAGAATTGGGATCCCATTTTAAAAGGGAACGAATGATAACACCTCCAAGAGAACCACTATGTTCCGGTTTCAAAATGATCTTTTTGGTTTGAGTTTCAATGCAAGGTTCGGTCAGTGGTGTCAAGGTTATTTTGTTTCTCTCAGGAAAATGTTTAGTTTGATGTGGAATATGAATGATGCCTTGCTGTAATTGTGGAGCTGCCACAGTAAACCATCACAAGACTTCTTTGAGAGTGGCTTCTAAGACACGAGCACGTATTTGTGGGTTTTTTCCCACGACTAATGCCTACAAGGTACGAATCAATTTGACGGTAATATGAGACTGGAGGGATGTCATGTTAACACTGTGCGAGACAGAGTCCAAGTTACCGAGGATTTGATACATTTTTGCGGTTACGTCGACGACGGGGACGTGTAAACGATAGGTCCTCCGTCTTAGCACCAGTGGTGAAACAGATGGGTACGAAATCGCAAATAATCGGGTGTAGTTGGTTTTAAATCCACGAAGAAATAAGCATGTGGCGTTTGAGTACCATCTACATACGCTATATTTAGTCAAGGTGTTCCTAATTGTTTGGGTAAGAGTTACACTTGCAATGTATCTCTACTACTTTTAAACAAAACGAGGTAATGAGCATTGAGACTGGTGGTACGATGGGCTTTACTTTGTTGAAACAAATTTTGGTAATGTAAATGACACCGGTACTACGATGATGGCCTTTGCGCGTAAAACACAGTTTAATTTCTTCTTCGTCTTCTCCTAACATTTCATCAAAGATGACTAAATGGGTTTGACTGGGGTCAGACACAATTTCGTCGTCTTCGACAGGAATGCTTTCCACAAAGACAATGGATTCACCTTGACTTTCTCGTAGAAAGATGTACGCCGATTGCCACTCTTTGTAACAACGCACAATTCGTTGAGGTGGACGATCAATCAAATGATGTTTATGTTCGATCAAACGTTTGACAGATTTTGTTTTCCATGAACCGATAGGTTCAGCAAAAAGCATGTTAAAGGGATGTAGAAGATACAAATGTTCTCAACACTTGACGTTATCCCCTTCGCCAAAGTAGAAACATCCGGCACTGGCTAATTATTTAGGGGTAGATCCTACCAGATACTTTGGAAGGTTTGTATCCGACTTTCATAGCCACAGTATTCTGGCAAACGCACAAGGAACGAATATTCTTATTGTGCAGGTTCATTTCGATAAGGAGTGTTAAAATATGCAGAAATCGACTCATATTTACATGCATCCGTAGGGTGGTAGTCGCGTTGTTTTCCGTGGAGGATAATATCTACCATATAAACTAGTAAATTGAAAAGGTGTACGATGACGAGTGGCATCGCTTTCGCATCCATCAGGATTGACAATCACAGCATCATCACCACTTTCCATAGTAGGTTTGGTAGTCATATCAAAGTTCCCATGACGATAATGCGGTACTGAATCAGTGTGGTCACAGTGTACGGCATCTCCGCAATCGCACTAGAGTTTTTGCTCTTGCTGGATACTTCCTGAGTGAAAGGATTCATCTTTCTCTCTTGGTCATGGTAGTCACAATGAACTATCGGTCTTGCTCGTTATGAGCAATATCAGTGTGTCCTTACTGTAAAGTAAAGTGGTTGGGAAGCCGTACTCGCTTCTTGTGCACGATTTGACTTTTTACAAGGGTCAACTGACAATTTGATGCGTGGGTACACGTACAATCTTATTGGGTTTGTAAGTGGTCACCTTAAAGTTTACATCCTGTCCATACTGCAAGGACTCTTTGAGTACGTCAGAGTGTACTACTTGACAGGTGCGAGAAATGAGAGTCAATCCTTTCACTTTACACTCTGTGTGCACTTTTCCTTGAAAGTTACGGTATTTGTAACCGTAATGTTTGGGACAGCATCTAGCAAAATTTAGAATCTTGTCCCCGTGATGCTCGTCCGTCCAGGCTCCTAAACGGTTTCCTTCGATTTAAGGTTGATGTTGACCCAAACGACTTATGTAGATGCAACTGTCCGTGCTAAAATATAGCACACGATCTCCTAACAATTCTAAAGCTTCGTACAGTTTTAAGCGAGCATTGGCTGTCACGTAAGCCGTCATGATGACATTTCCAAATTCGTCGGTTTCTACAAAGTCCAGTTCTTCGTCGTAATTGACTAAGAGCAAGTCCTCACAAAGGACGTCCACTTGTTTCATGTATTTGGTTTTCGTCCTGAATCATCTAGAAGTAGCGGGAAGGTTCTGACAAATGCTTCGGTTTGGGTAAATACGGTCGTTGTGCCATTTTGCACCACAAGTAATTCAACATCACTTTGGCAAATGATCGCCTTTCTTCTTTTTTCTCAATGTGGTCTAAAGTGATACCTTCCTGCTCCCAGTATTTCTCTTTGAATTTCGTTTGACCTTCGGGAGTGTGACACCAGGGAGGTTAGCGGCTGGCTTTTTGTTTCCGTTTCAAAAAGACATTCACGTAGTCTGAGAAAATGCTTTTTTTAGTCTCGTAGCCCTTGTGGTATTTTTCTGTCTTGGGAAAGTGGCAAATTTCGTACACTTCTAACAGTTGGTATCCCATGTCCAGAGCTTTAAACAATTCAACGCTAACCCCCATTCCAGAAAAGGCTTGTTCTTCTTGAGTGTGCTGGCAAGGGTGGTCTTGGTTGCACATTTCGGCACAAGTAGTGCAAGTTTTCCTTGACAATGATTTGCTAACAGGGGATGGTACAAGTACGTGGGAGGCAAGACTTTACACTTGATCAATCCTTCATATTGTCGAATGTTGTCAAAGTCGATGTGTTCGGTCAGCAATTGCAGGTGCCCTTCGTAAAAATGACAATATTTGCACATGCACAGATACAGTGAACAAACATCCAAAGATTTTATTTCTTCTCCATTCTCTTCGTCGGCTTGGTACATCAAACAGGTAGCATTCGTTGTGATACCAACTCTTACACGATCTGGGGACATCCGTGAAATAAGCACCCGTTAAATTCGTATATGATCTGGGGGCTTTCTAAGTCTCAGTCATCCATAGAATACAGTCCTCCGTACAAACTTCCCCATGGGTTCAGAGGGTCCACGATGCACTTAAACTCGGGATCCGTTTTCAATCGCTGATAATACTCGCATTCCCACATTTCTATCACTTCGTATCCTTGCTCTTCTAACGTCAAGCGTCGCTGACAAGTAGTCTGGTACAACTCTTACATGGTGCGTTGTAAAAATTGGCTTTCAGTGTCACGTTGTGGGTAGCAAATAGGACATCCGTGAAATAAGCAGCCGTTAAACTCGTACACGATCTGGGATTTTCTAAGTCTCAGTCATCCACTTAATACCTTCCGATGGCAATCTCACCTCCTCCGTTGCGGGAATGTTGAATCCATTTGTCTTCATTCTCAGACAAGTAATGTAACCAGTATAGGGCTTTGACCGAGTCTTGACGTTAGAAAAAATTGCTTGTTTGAGGAATAATGACAGGTAGCGTGTTTTCTGGCATGAATCTTTGTCGGAACTCTAAAGAACACTCTTTGGCAATGGTGCAGGCTTTCTTTCAATAAATCGGGATCAATCGCTCCGTGCTGCATGAACAATTCTTGAAGTTTTCCACAGCATGGCATGAGTGTGGTACCATGCGTAGAAAACTTCTCGTTTTTTTTTTGGTACGCATGTTGTCGGGGTCGTAAGAAGTAAGCCTCAGGCAAATGGGATAAAAGGTATGTTGATTGGCTTCGGTATTGAAAAAGTGTGGAAATAGTCTTTGGTCATTTTTGTCATAACAAACGTTTTAGTAATGCGACTCAAAGGCATGGCCAAGAAACTCGTCGAATCTTTAAATTGCACTTGACTGTACCTTGTTCCGTATAGCATCTCAACAGAAACTGTCCATCGTATACCGAGAAATTGTGAACTATCACCGTGGCATAGCGAGGACAATCTCCGTTACCTTCTATGTCTTCTTGGCTCCACGTCTCGTCGATAGGGTCTAAGATGCATTAATCAAAATCAATCAATGTTTTAGGCCCCCGAAATATTTTTTCATGTTCTCCATGAATCTTACTACAGTAAGAGCAATGAGTCAAGATGGGTTTAGAGATGCTGTTTTCGCGCGCTTGGTGTGCGCCACACAGAAATTAGAAATTTAAATGCCAGTTTCGTGCGTGCATTCGAAATCGAAAAAAATGAAATTGCCTTTCTTCTTCTCGTCATTATCTGTTTCTTCTTCATTTTTGAAATGGTATTTTGTGAATGTAGCATTGATGTTCCAAGTCCACGGTTCGGTGAGAAATGTGACATCGCTTCTTTCCTGAACAGACGTTCGCTTTGGCACTATTGGTACGTATACCTTGTCCACAAGTATGGCACAAGCTCAGGCGCTGACAATCACATTTCTGCTGGGAACCTTGCGTCTTTAGGTGTTGTTGGTAACAGGCAACACTGACGAACGTGCGCAGACAAGCAGGGAAATGCACTCGTTCTTGTCCTTCATCCAGACAGCGTTCAAAAAGCTAAACATCTTGAGTATTTTGATCCACCATGCGTGTTCTTGATTGTTATAGCCATATTTACATTTCTCACAGTAATAACCATATCCTAGGAATGTAATGATACTGGTAATGGCAACGAAATGTTCATCGTGATGATAGACGTGAATGTACTTTACGTCTTTGAAATCTTTGCCTCGAAACAACAGCGGTCCGCGCACTTCTTGAGGGTGTACTTTCAATGTGTAACGTGGAGCCATGATGTCTTGCGATTTTCGTATTTTTGCTACCGCCGCTTGCTGTAACAGGAGTTCTGCCTCTCTTTCTTGTTTGGCTCAGTTAGATTTTCGAATGTCCTCCCAGTCTCTTCCATTCTGCCGTGTCATTCTTGTCGGTATACGTTCGTCCCACCACGATGACACGGGCTAACCACATCTGGTCTTAAAGATTGTTAATTTGGACGCGGATACGCTTGATACTGTGAATGCTGTCTACCAATATCACGTTTTTGCGTTATCCTGTCTCTTGTGGAACAGACACGTAGGTCATGAACAGTGTCGCTTTTCCGTCGGTGATGCGAAAATTGTCGTTTGATTGCTGTACGTGTTGAATCTTGTCAATAATTTTGGAACGTGTCAATTCTGATGGACTGCTAAACTCAATCCAAACAGGAGACTTCAAATTGTCGTGATGAATGGAATGTCTCAAGCCATCGTCTTCTTTGGTTTGACATTGCCGTGTCAGTGTGGTTAACAGAGAATCACACACATCGGTGATAAATCCTTTTGATTTCTCCAAGGGTACGTCAAACTTGAAACCTTTAAACTTCACTGAGTACGTGATGGTCGTTATTCTAAATATTCTGGAGGAGTGTTTATACGTCTCTCGAATTTAATAGTACTTTTCAGGGTTTACTGATGGTAATGGACTTTGGTTTGGTGTAGACTCTCTGGGCTTAGATATGGTTCACTCATTTCTTCTTCAAAATAAATGGCATTAATCTGAGCCAAGACTTCAGCTACTGTGTGAGGCTATAAATCACGTTGCTTTCTTCTCCTTTTTTACGAAATGATGCAATCGTTTCATCTTGACTGCAAACCGTCAAATGACTGCACCGTGGTCTCTATATATTCATTTAATATCAGTGCATATATAAAGGGCTGGTGACTTCCATCTCAGTATTCATTTTGCCCTCAAACAAATCAGCACGATGGAAGGACACACACAAATGAAATTTCTGATCAGAGCTTTACGTGGTGTCAGAGGTAAGTTTTCTTCAGACAATCCGACGGATTATTCTTCGTCCTTTCGAGTTAAAGTCAAAATACTTGCTATATCTATAAGAATAAAGGACATTTGCTACAGAATCTCCAGATCGTCACAAACCAGTGCCAGAAGTCAAGATTTCCAGCTATCATTATCAAGATAGATGACATTGGTCTTCTGAGTGCCCAAAGACACAACAGGAGCAGGAGGAGGAGGACGAAGAGGAAACTCTGAGACTTTGAAAAAGAAAAGAATTAGGTGAGAAAAAGGGTAAAGAAGAAGAGGTAGGAACTGTGAAAGTAAAGGGAAAACAAAAACAGCGAGTGAACCAAAAAGAGACACAGAATAAACCTATGAACGTTTTTAAAAAGTGTTGTGTTTTGTTGTGATTTGGACGGTAAATATTTATCCCAAAAGAGACCAGACAGAAAGAAAACGTAAGTGTCTTCTGTTTTTTTTTATAAATAAGAGTCTACAATCACGCTCTCTCTCTCTCTCTCTCTCTCTCTCTCTCTCTCTCTCTCTCTCTCTCTCTCTCTCTCTCTCTCTCTCTCTCTCTCTCACACACACACACACATACATACATACATACATACATACATACATACATACATACATACATACATACATACATACATACATACATACATACATACATACATACATACATACATACATACATACATACATACATACATACATACATACATACATACATACATACATACTAGCGTTATACAAGGGACTATGAGGTTTCATTGATTTTGACAAAATGAATATTACTCTTTTCGAAAGAAATGGGTGGCTCTGAAAAGAACCGTTGGCCATTTGGTTTTCTTACTGAGAACAAACTCAGGAACGAGAAGCAATCCGTTTTGACTGACTAAAGCCTTTGCCACGGCCAAGGCTTACTTGTGGACTTGCACCTGTCAATGATTTCCTAGAAATCACTAAAGATGGTTTCTCTGCTGTAATCACAGGGTTATGCTGTTTGGCTCGGGAAGGTCTTTTTCTCTTAGGTCGTAAAAATAAAGTCTGATACATTTGTTTCAGACTATTTAACTCGGCCAAACTATCACAGAGTACCTTGATAATTTGACTTTTACTGTTCTCCTTTTTCCTAGACTTCGTGTCTTCTCTGTTGCTTCTTCTTCCTGTAGTTTCCTTCTCGTCTCTTCTTCCTCTCGCTGTTGCTGCTCAAGAAGAAATGCTTGTTCTGCCTCATTCTACTGCTGTAAACATTTCTCTAATTCTTTTTGCTGTTTCTGTCCAAAATTGTCAACATGTAGTAAAGAAGAAGAAAGTGGCAATGGTGTTGCTGCAGGAACAAATTCTTTCAAAGAGAGAAAATCTCCTAAATCCAAGTTGAAATCAATCTCTTCGGGAAGTTGCACTATGTTCACTCTAGCAGTCACTGCTATACCATCGCTTTTCGTCTCCACAGCAAATTCATTATTTTCTTAGGTTCACTCATGTTTCACCAAACAATGTAGCACAAACGCTATTGTACCTATTTTGGGAAAGTTACGTCACTGGTAGCTCTCTTCGGATTAGAGACAAACTCCGCGAAGTGACCGAATTCTTCCCTTATAAATAAACGCGGTTCACTTCATTCGCTTCACCTGTTCTCGTCACAAAGATGTTGATCGATGTTAAATCCTTTACTTTGGTATCGTCATTGTTTTTCGATAGGGACTTACCCATGTATGTGAAAACAAAATTGACTGTCATCCTGATTACCAGTGCACCTGTTTGGAAAAGAAGATGTTATGTGGAAAGACAAGGCTGTCTGAAGCGGACTCTCATCTTCGGACCAGAAGTGAGATAGAGTTTAAGACAAGCGTTAAGAAATTTGAGGAAGAAAAGAAGAGCTATTCGATGTCCTGCATATTAACAGAATTATGTTAACATAACAAACAACGGCCCTTTTCAGGGCCACTTCCAGTTCCTCGAAAAGATAATCGTTTTCAAAATTTTGCCATACATCAATATGTATATTCTATGTTTCTGTGGCTCACACCAACTCTCTCTCTCTCTCTCTCTCTCTCTCTCTCTCTACATTGTTACCAATGCCCGGTATTGTGACGTCATCCAACCTGTGCCATTTCACATGTCCCTATACAGACCCAAATGTCCTAATGCAAAATTCCTATTGTGCCTATAGTATCCCAGGCTGATTTTGTGTCCCTATAAATCTTGTACCTATATCGTCCCAGATGTGTCTTTAATGATAATAAATCCCTATATCGTCCCCATACACTACTCGCGTGCATGCCTTGTTGTTGTTGTGATATTATTATTGCAATCGTTGTCGTCCTTCTCGTTGTTGTTTTTACATGTATGCTAAACTTGGTATTCACAAAACAGTAAATGAGTCATAACGTATGCATCCATGCACTAGCGTTGGAATAGTATGATTATCATAGAGACAATAGACAGTTTGCCAAGATAAAACAATTGCTGAAGTGTAATTTTGAACCCCATTGCGATTCCTATGGGTTTAAATATATTCAATATTTTTCCTATAAATATTTGGCATTTACATAATTTGTTGCCTAAATGATTCATCTGGAAACAGAATCTTACAAAAGCTAAGTTTTGTCTCAAGTATTAAATAAAGTCTGGGGTAAACTAAGTAATGAATATTATTATTATCGGGACTAGAAATAGACCGTGCCTCGCTCTTCTCCAGTACCCAGATTTATCTGTTTCTCACGAGACATGATCCCATTCAAGAATATAGAAAAGTAATCAACGAACTATAATCTTTACTAAAAAGTTATTGCGTGTGTTTTGGTGTGGTAGTTGTTTTTGTTTAGTAATCAGATTGAAAAGTGCCATTGGAAAAGTTAGTCTGTTGTTGTTGTATTTAACGCCATTTCTCAGCACAAGATAAGCTATTCATGGTGGCCAGTAAATCTGGTGGAGAAAGAACCCTGGAAAACCCCGGTAAGAACCACCAACCCACGGGAAGCTACTAGCAGCTTTCTCACATACCCACATTGACCGATGACGATTATCGCAAATTTTCTCAGAATTGTCCCATCTTGAACTTACCTTGCTTATCCAATATGAATTTTGCACATTTGGATATTATCCCAGAAAAAATATGTGGCAATATAATGCCTGAATAGTTTTAATAAAATAATACAATTTTATGTAATTAGTCTTAATACCCACACCCCAAAGTTATTTTATATGGGATCTCTTGAAGACATCTCCATATTTTAGTTGCTTGGTTCCCTGGATGCTAGCTTGCCTTGATCCGAAACATGAATTCATTCTTACTATTAAATACTTATTTTAAAATTTCTGACACTGACATGAAAAATTGTTTGTGAGTTTTAAACTTTCTCGAACAAACCTTCATTATTGGATCAGGAACCCACTGACCAAAACGTGTAGCTTAATACAAAATAGTAACTTGATTCAAGCAGGTAAAGCCTATCTTCGTGCTTTCGTTTGTTGTAATATTTTCACGTATTTTTTCGTGTAATTATCACGAGTAATGAAGTCGTTTTCCTGCCACAATTGCAACATTGGTCCAGACTAACTTTGTAACTGTTGCATTTCAAACAGGTTAAAGTCATACCAAAGACTTACAAAAATGGCACTAACAACTGCCTCTCTTGGCACTCAGCATTAGCAGGTTAGTGTTAGGACTGGTTGGCCTGGTGTCAGGACAATGTGACTGATTGGGACATCATGCTACATGTCTGCGGCATGATGTTCCAGTGCTAGACATCACTATAAACTGCCACAATGCAGACATCGTAGCTATATGACTGAAAAATTGTTAAAGCTACGTTAAAAAATCATAATCATATCAAAAATAGCAGCAAAAAACACAATACAAAAATGTATTTGTACGGTGTTTAATTGATACATAAAAAGGCGACCGTTACAAGTCACAAACGGCAAAATTCACACGCTTCAAATCAGCTGGAATCAAATTAAATAAGACTTAATTATCACGACATTTCATAAACAATAGCTTTTATCTACAACAATGAATGTACGACGATCAGCCACAGTTACCTAGCAACCGCCCAAGCAACCCCACAAGTAAGGCCAGAAATAAAGTTTTGCGAGGAGGCCACCGGAGGGGAGGCAGAATTCTTGATAGGCCACTGCTAGTAGTATAATTCTGCTCCTTATTAAAAGACTTTATCTCGTCACCCCGAACGTGCAACAAAGCGATAACTCGATACTACGGTCTGATCCTCGTAGATACGCAATGCACCCTGAACGTGAAACAAAGCGATAATCCGATACTACTGTCTGATCTTGAGAGATACGCAGTGCCTGGTTAGCCTATGCTCGTATGGTATGCCGTTTTAATTGCATTGTTAGAAACCATTCTTTAATGTGCTATCAGAAAGAATGTTTGCTGAGAACTTTATTTGGTAATTCGGTTATCCGTTAAATGGTATGGAACATAAAATCAATCATAATACACAATGAATTTCATCTGATTCTAATGTTGAATTAGTACAAAAGATAATCATGAGAGAGAGAGAGAGAGAGAGAGAGAGAGAGAGAGAGAGAGAGAGAGAGAGAGAACAGCATCAGAACTAATATCCTTATTTTTGTTTACTTTGGTACGCATTAACGCGGCCTCTCTCTCTCTCTCTCTCTCTCTCTCTCTCTCTCTCTCTCTCTCTCTCTCTCTCTCTCTCTCTCTCTCTCTCTCTCTCTCTCTCTCTCTCGTTTTCCCCCTTTTCTTTCTTACAACTGTAACTGCAAGTACAATATTTTGAAACATCATCTGTCCTGAATTTTTACTGGGCATTCCACCACCTATGACCTGTAGAAGTCATGGAAACCATAGAGAACGTTTTATAGGCATCCCAAAACTACTTGGTTTCTTTGCAGAATTCCTTCTTTTTCCCACATATGCAGTGAACTCCTGTATGTTAGCTATATGCTAATACCCTCTTCCTTATGGTGTGTGTGTGTGTGTGTGTGTGTGTGTGTGTGTGTGTGTGATTTTAAAAAAATCAGTCATATCGCTACGAAGTCTACAGTGTGTTTATCCCTGGCGTTACATAAGTGTAGCAGTTTATAGTGATGGCTAGCCCTGGGGCATGATGGCTAGCCCTGGGGCATGATGTCCCACCCAGTCACATTATCCTGGCACCAGGTTGACCAGTCATAACACTAACCTCTCCATGCTGAGCGCTAAGCGAGACAGCTGTTAGTACCATTTCTGTAACTTTTTGGTATGACTCGGCAGGGCATCGAACACACGACCTCCCGCATCCGAGGCGAACGCTTTAACCACTAGGCCATCTGAGAGCTACTTAAGGAAAGATGATACGCTTAGAGGATGGAGGCACCATTCCCCACTCAAACAAGAAGTAAATGGTTTGGTCAGAAAATGTAATTATTAGTGTGTAAACTCGCCTTATACGTAAGCTTTACTTGACAACAGTTTAATTTTGTCACTATTTACGTCCAGAACCTTAGTGTTGGAATACGTATGTCTGGTATCCTGCCTCCTTCAAGAGGTTACGCAATAACATACTGTAGGTAGTAACGTACAAAAGTATGCATGCTAACAGGCCAACATTACCAGACAAATTTACTAAATATAAAAAGCAACTCCCACCCCCTCAACAAAGTAGCATTCGGATATGTATGCCAATCCTACGGAACCTACATCGACTGCATGCCGTTTGTTTGCTATTTGAACTACTTCGGCTATTTAGCAAACAAAGACAGAAGCTGCATATGCATC
>JAEAOA010000631.1:2680000-2689887 GCA_016746295.1 Potamilus streckersoni
ATTATGTTTAGACTAAAATCCAAAACAATGACTCAATTTGCAGTTCTGAATGTAATATATTATCATCTCCTCTTCCATCAATTAAGTTGTATGGCTTTTCATTAAAATATATTGAGGTTAACAAAAACGGACATTTCTTTCACACTCCACTTCACTCTCCTTCGATTTTCAATAAATAGTTGTCATAACATCTATGTTAGTCACGTAGTTTATCAGTCACCATTAAACAAATCAGCACATTATCTTAGTTTATGAAAATGTCTCGAAAAATGTTACTAATTTTAAAAAATAATAGCTGCCGCTTCTTGACTTCATTAGAAGCGCATTCGAAACTTTGGATAAAATATCACAAGTCTGATTCATTTTTTAAAACAAAAATATGCAAATGTACCAAATTCTTAAGTTATGTTTATATTAGAGTAGAGTTCACTTTAAAACACATCTATCTGCATAATAGCTACATTTGTCTGCATAATAACTACATCTACCTGTATAATAACTACACCTTCCTGTATAAAAACTACATCTACCTGCATGATAACTACATCTACCTGCATAATAACTACATCTACCTGCATAATAACTACATCTACCTGCATAATAACTACACCCTCCTGTATAAAAACTACATCTACCTGCATGATAACTACATCTACCTGCATAATAACTACATCTACCTGCATAATAACTACATCTACCTGCATAATAACTACATCTACCTGCATAATAACTACATCTACCTGCATAATAACTACATCTACCTGCATAATAACTACATCTACCTGCATGATAACTACATCTACCTGCACGATAACTACATCTACCTGCATAATAACTACATCTACCTGCATAATAACTACATCTATCTGCATAATAACTACATCTACCTGCATAATAACTACACCTTCCTGTATAAAAGCTACATCTACCTGTATAATAACTACACCTTCCTGTATAAAAACTACATCTACCTGCATGATAACTACATCTACCTGCACAATAACTACATCTACCTGCATGATAACTACATCTACCTGCATAATAACTACACCTTCCTGTATAAAAGCTACATCTACCTGCATGATAACTACATCTACCTGCATGATAACTACATCTACCTGCATAATAACTACATCTACCTGCATAATAACTACATCTACCTGCATAATAACTACATCTACCTGCATAATAACTACATCTACCTGCATAATAACTACATCTACCTGCATAATAACTACATCTACCTGCATGATAACTACATCTACCTGCACGATAACTACATCTACCTGCATAATAACTACATCTACCTGCATAATAACTATAGCTATCTGCATAATAACTACATCCACCTGCATGACAACTACATCTACCTGCATAATAACTACATCTATCTGCATAATAACTACATCTACCTGCATAATAACTATAGCTATCTGCATAATAACTACATCTACCTGCATAATAACTACATCTATCTGCATAATAACTACATCTACCTGCATAATAACTATAGCTATCTGCATAATAACTACATCTACCTGCATAATAACTACATTTATCTACATAATAACTATAGCTATCCGCATAATAACTACATCTACCTGCATAATAACTACATCTACCTGCATAATAACTACATCTACCTGCATAATAACTACATCTACCTGCATAATAACTATAGCTATCCGCATAATAACTACATCTCCCTGCATAATAAATATAGCTATCTGCATAATAACTACATCTACCTGCATAATAACTACATCTATCTGCATAATAACTATAGCTCTCCGCATAATAACTACATCTCCGTGCATAATAACTATAGCTATCTGCATAATATCTACATCTACCTGCATGATAACTACATCTACCTGCATAATAACTATAGCTATCTGCATAATAAGTACATCTATCTGCATAATAACTATAGCTATCTGCATAATAACTATAGCTAACTGCATAATAACTACATCTACCTGCATAATAACTACATCTACCTGCATAAAAACTACATCTATCTGCATAATAACTACATCTACCTGCATAATAAATACATCTATCTGCATAATAACTACAACTACCTGCATAATAACTACATATCTCTGCATGATAACTACATCTACCTGCATAATAACTATAGCTATCTGCATAATAACTACATCTATCTACATATTAACTATAGATATCTGCATAATAACTATAACTAACTGCATAATAACTACATCTACCTGCATAATAACTATAGCTATCTGCATAATAACTATAGCTATCTGGATAATAACTATAGCTAACTGCATAATAGCTACATCTACCTGCATGATAACTACATCCACCTGCATAATAACTACATCTACCTGCATAATAACTACATCTATCTGCATAATAACTACATCCACCTGCATAATAACTACATCTATCTGCATGATAACTACATCTACCTGCATGATAACTACATCTACCTGCATAATAAATACATCTATCTGCATAATAACTACATCTACCTGCATAATAACTATATCTACCAGCATAATAACTACATCTATCTGCATAATAACGACATCTACCTGCATAATAACTACATCTACCTGCATAATAACTACATCTATCTGCATAATAACTACATCTACCTGCATGATAACTACATCTACCTGCACAATAGCTACATCTATCTTCATAATAACTACATCTACCTGCATAATAACTACATCTACCTGCATAATAATACATATATCTGCATAATAACTACATCTATCTGCATAATAACTACATCTACCTGCATAATAATACATCTATCTGCATAATAACTATATCTATCTGGATAATAACTACATCTACCTGCATAATAAGTACATCTACCTGTATAATAACTCCATCTACCTGCATAATAATACATCTATCTGCATAATAACTACATCTATCTGCATAATAACTGGATAATAACTACATCTACCTGCATAATAAGTACATCTACCTGCATAATAACTCCATCTACCTGCATAATAATACATCTATCTGCATAATAACTACATCTATCTGCATAATAACTATATCTACCTGCATAATAATACATCTATCTGCATAATAATACATCTATCTGCATAACTATATCTACCTGCATAGTAACTACATCTACCTGCATAATAACTACATCTATCTGCATAATAACTACATCCACCTGCATAATAACTACATCTATCTGCATGATAACTACATCTACCTGCATGATAACTACATCTACCTGCATAATAAATACATCTATCTGCATAATAACTACATCTACCTGCATAATAACTATATCTACCAGCATAATAACTACATCTATCTGCATAATAACGACATCTACCTGCATAATAACTACATCTACCTGCATAATAACTACATCTATCTGCATAATAACTACATCTACCTGCATGATAACTACATCTACCTGCACAATAGCTACATCTATCTTCATAATAACTACATCTACCTGCATAATAACTACATCTACCTGCATAATAATACATATATCTGCATAATAACTACATCTATCTGCATAATAACTACATCTACCTGCATAATAATACATCTATCTGCATAATAACTATATCTATCTGGATAATAACTACATCTACCTGCATAATAAGTACATCTACCTGCATAATAACTCCATCTACCTGCATAATAATACATCTATCTGCATAATAACTACATCTATCTGCATAATAACTGGATAATAACTACATCTACCTGCATAATAAGTACATCTACCTGCATAATAACTCCATCTACCTGCATAATAATACATCTATCTGCATAATAACTACATCTATCTGCATAATAACTATATCTACCTGCATAATAATACATCTATCTGCATAATAATACATCTATCTGCATAACTATATCTACCTGCATAGTAACTACATCTACCTGCATAATAACTACATCTACCTGCATAATAACTATAGCTATCTGCATAATAACTACATCAATCTGCATAATAACTATAGCTATCTGCATAATAACTATAGCTAACTGCATAATAACTACATCTACCTGCATAATAACTATTTGCTATCTGCATAATAACTTCATCTACCTGCATAATAACTACATCTACCTGCATGATAACTACATCTACCTGCATAATAACTATAGCTATCTGCATGGTAACGACATCTACCTGCATGATAACTACATCTACCTGCATGATAACTACATCTACCTGCATAATAACTACATCTACCTGCATAATAACTACATCTACCTGCATGATAACTACATCAAACTGCATAATAACTACAGCTAACTGTATACAAACTTCAGAAGAGTTGTTTAGTAAATACCTTCAGTTTAGTCTACTTGATACATAAATTACATGACAGTCTACTTGACACTCATAAATTACACGACAGTCTACTTGGCATTAATAAATTACACTACAGTCAACTTGACACTCATAAATTACATGACATTCTACTTGTCACTCAACCGCTCCGGTGGCCTAGTGGTTAGAGCGTCCACCTCGGATGCGGGAGGTCGTAAGTTCGATCCCCGGTCGAGTCATACCAAAGACTTACAAAAATGGTACTAACAGCTGCCTCGCTTGACGCTCAGCATTAAGAGGTTAGTGTTAGGACTGGTCGGCTTAGTGTCAGGATAATGTGACTGGGTGGGACATCATGCTACATGTCTGCGGCATGATGCCCCAGTGCTAGACATCACTATAAACTGCTACACTGCAGACATCGTAGTGATATGACTGAAAAATTGTTAAAAGCTACGTTAAAATCATAAACACACACACACACTTGTCACTCATAAACTATGCGACAGTCTACTTGACCTTAATAGATTTTACACGATAGTCTACATGACATTAATAAATTACACGACATAATAATTGACACTCATAAATTACACGACAGTCTACTTGACACTCATAAATTACATGGCAGTCTACTTGACACTCATAAATTACACGACAGTCTACTTGACATTAATAAATTACACGACATTGAACTTGACAATAATAAATTACACGACAGTCTACTTGACACTCATAAATTTCACTACATTCTACTTAATATTAATAAATTACACTACATTCTACTTGACACTTAAGTTAACTGCATTTTAGCTACATTTGAGTCTACTTGACACGCAGCTAATTCATAGTTCAGAATAATTTGCTTGACAGACAACCTCCTGTAAAAAACAACATAAGGGCATTTGAGTAAAATACTGCGTTTTAACATACATGCATTATATGAGAAAGTCTTTAGTGTCATATTTATTTTATGGTAAAAATTAAACGAATCTATCTCAAGATATTTACTATTAGAAAGTGATGCTTTATCTTCTTCATCTATGCAAAAGCAATTATAACCGTTTTGTCATCTTAACAATTTGGTCATTTGGACAGTTTTGCCACTTTGACAATTTTGTCACTTTGATAACCCATTTTAGTACTTGGTCTGTCACGAGATGGTAATAAAATAGAAAACACTCTCGTGGGATAACTATAGATTTAATTGGAGACTTGAAATTTAGGTAACTCAGAGGGAATAACTTTTTAAAAATGTAGTCTCATAACTTCCTGGATTTAACTCATTTGAACCTTCTTATAAAAAATGCACATTCTTTGAACCATTAGCTCTTAACATTTTTTAAATTATTGTTATCTTTATTGGTTGTCGTTTTTGGTGGAGGGGTTTGCACATTCGTGAAATGTTATGATGCGCGAGAGAGAAAAGCCACAAATTATTTATTAGAGAGACCAATAATTTATTGTGCTTCAAAGTGTAGTTAGTTGTACGTTATCAGGTGAACCATGTGGACTTCACAGAAGCCTATCTGGTGTATGTTTCTCCTATCAGGAAACTGGGGTCTTTCATTAGGTTAATTGCCAAACGATTTCCTTGTCGCGCTGGACGCGAGAAGCTCTAATAGCCTCAGCATGGGTTCAAAGGGCAGACATGTAAGCAAGCAAATGAAATTCACAGCAATTAAGATTAAAATCCATCATCATTGGATTGATTAATCGAGGTCTTGGTAAACGCTGCTACTTCCTATCACATAGTCTCTCTCTCTCTCTCTCTCTCTCTCTCTCTCTCTCTCTCTCTCTCTCTCTCTCTCTCTCTCTCTCTCTCTCTCTCTCTCTCTCTCTGTGTGTGTGTGTGTGTGTGAGAGAGAGAGAGAGAGAGAGAGAGAGAGAGAGAGAGAGAGAGAGAGAGAGAGAGAGAGAGAGAGAGAGAGAGAGAGAGATGGTTGAAGAGGTCTGTAATAATTGACATACTTGGTTTGGAGCATAGTAGCTTTGTCGACAGAGAAGAAGAATGGCAATCTATCCTGGTTTGAGAGATGGTTTGTTTTTGTTTGGGTTTTTGTCCCCTATGAATCTGTGGAAGTGTACCCGAACCTTTGTTTTCGCGAGAAGTGACAATAACAAGAACGGTAAGATATTCGACTGGTATTTTAAAAATGTAAATCTTAGACCCATTAAGATATCACAAGTACAAATCTACGACCCATTAATTAAGACATCAAGGTACAAATCTTAGACAAATTAAGACATCAAAGTACAGATCTTAGACCTGTTAGGACTTTAAAATAAGTTTTAGACATAAGACTTAAGTCAACTGCAGTCGCCCATGTCAAACAGTAAGTGGTAGAAGGGAAGTAACTCGTACTGAAGGTGTTAACTTTGCAACAATTCCTAATTCCCAAGCCCGAATTTTTCAGAGGTCTTTTCTTTCTTTCTTTCTTTCTTTCTTTCTTTCTTTCTTTCTTTCTTTCTTTCTTTCTTTCTTTCTTTCTTTCTTTCTTTAAGGAATTGGTAAACGCAACTCTTCGGATTATATTTGAACATATCGATTTATTTTGAGTATAAAATTGCAAGAATCTGGTAGTTTTGCAAAAATACAGGACAGATGAACTTGTAAGGATGGGGGATTAATTTTCTTTAGCATAATTAATCTGTTATATTGATCATGCAACCCTAATCGCGGCCTAGAAACAAAATTTCAATGTCGGTTGTGTTAGCAGTTTAGTACTATATTAATAATTTTAACAAAATGTCACATATGCATGTGGAAATGCAATGCAATACTAAGTATCTAAGACAGAGATTGAGGCACAATTCTGGTTACTTTTAAGATTAGAGTTTGTGCCAAGGGCCTCCAAATTTAAAACTGCTTTGTTTCCACCCTCGACCCACCCCATCTCATCAACACTGCTCCGCTGCTTAGATAATAGAATAAGTGTTGCTTTTACAGACCTGTGCATGTATACATATTACTGCATATCAGGTGTACATGTATACATATTACTTCATATCAGATGTACATGTATGGAGATTACTGCATATCGGGTGTACATGTATGGAGATTACTGCATATCGGGTGTACATGTATGGAGATTACTGCATATCAAGTGTACATGTATGGAGATTACTGGATATCAAGTGAACATGTATGGAGATTACTGGATATCAAGTGTACATGTATGGAGATTACTGGATATCAAGTGTACATGTATGGAGATTACTGGATATCAAGCGTACCTGTATGGAGATTACTGCATATCAGGAAGATAATGTTGTACTCAGTAACTGATATCTGTTATAGAATCACATGTGAATTGATTCTTGAAGAAGAATAGGGATCATTTAAACTGTATTAAAAGATTGAACAGAACTTAAGATTGAAAACCAGGCCTCGATTGAATATATGTATATACCAAGTTTATTTTGAAGAAGGTTGGAAAGAAACGTAATTTTCATTCAGATCTCTGCATCATTAGATTGAAGAAGCCGCTGTAAATTTCCAAATAAATATCTCACACAGAGAGAGAGAGAGAGAGAGAGAGAGAGAGAGAGAGAGAGAGAGAGAGAGAGAGAGAGAGAGAGAGAGAGAGAGAGAGAGAGAATCTTTAAGTGGGGTGGAGAAAAATTCCAACGCAGCATCCACTTTTTTTAATTACTGGTTGCCCAGCTGATTTCATTTTGTGTAGAACAAATGCTTGGTATACCGAATTTGCTAAATTTTCAGTCTCTCGACTAATTTCAATATCATTCAAATGATTTCACTTTCTCTTTATTCCAAAACTTCTCTCTCTTGGAAAGGGTTAGCCGTCAAAGAATCGAAGGAAAATCAAATATATGTGCTTTTTTAAAGTGAAATATCTGGTATAAATTCTCAATGAAGTCCCTAAGAGAGAGAGAGAGAGAGAGAGAGAGAGAGAGAGAGAGAGAGAGAGAGAGAGAGAGAGAGAGAGAGAGAGAGAGAGAGAGAGAGAGAGAGATCCCCACATCAGCCTAAACAAATATTTATCAACGACATTAACCGATTCCGGTCTGGATGATGAAGTAATGTCCCTCATCAGCTGTTTACACTACAAACCATATTTATTTCTCTTTCAAGGTTTGCGTTGACAGGGCTTTATCTTAACCAAATAACTTGGTCCAGTCAAATTAACATCAGCTATGGAAATCAAAGAATTCCACACGACCAAAACTGTGATAAATTTGATTCCGCTTGATGTACTTCGAATATTTGAGTTGTGGGTTTATCTCTTCGGTAATCCACACGACACCGTTTCAAACGAGGAATATGTCCACTCTCCATATTTATATTGCATATAATGCTGTATGACCTTGTCTGTATTCACTGTTTAATAAAACGATATTTGTAAAAAAATAATTAAAATTGTTGAAGTCTCATGACTTTTATTAAAAAAAAAACGGGGGATATGGTAGATTATTACGATGCTATTCAAAATTTTACTTATAAAATTGACTTTATCATGTTGGATTCGAAACTGACTCCGTAAAAGGTTGAATAAAAACAGCATTATAGTATTACCTAACAAATTTCAATATCACGAAAGAATCTCATTCGCGTCAGTAGCTGCGATGATCGAATCGAAACCCCTCTCTTTTTCTGTGTGTGTGTGTGTGTGTGTGTGTGTGTGTGTGTGTGTGTGTGTGTGTGATTTAGATTTTTAACGTAGCTTTAACAATTTCTCAGTCATATCGATACGATGTCTGCAGTGTGACAGTTTATAGTGATGTCTAGCACTGGGGCATCATGCCGCAGACAATGTGGCATGATAACCTGCCCAGTCACATTATCCTGACACCAGGCTAACAAGCCCTTACACTAACATCTTAAGACTGAGCGATAAGCGAGGCAGCTCAGCTGTTAGTACCATATTTTAAAGTCTTTGGTGTGACTCGGCTTTGGTTCGAACCCACGACCTCCCGCATCCGAAACGGACGCTCTAACGGTCAAATATCATTATCAAAGATTAATGTTCCTACTCCTAATGCGATTCAAAACAGAACCAGCCGTAAAACAGAGCTACCTACCTACCTACCTACCAGTACTCTTAATACTTCCGCCGCTTTTTATTTAATAGAGAGAGAATTATTTCGAAAATATCTTCACTTCAACAACAATAAACTTTACGATTTTGGAACATATCGTCTTATATAAGTTGTGCATTATCTTTTGTCTCCAGATTTTGATTCCAGTGCGTCAGAGAGTCCTCATTTTAGATTTGTACTTTGGTTTGCGTTTTTTTCGGTTGTTCTTTTTGGGATAGGGGTTGGGGTGGCATCCGGTTGTTTTTGGCCTCTATCTTTATTCTTTAAGTGGAAGAGTATTTTCTTTATTGTACTGACTTTTCCATATTTATAGAAAAAGAGTAAAAGAGACAATGTAATAACCAATTACAGTACCTGTCAAAAAATATTGTAAATTCGACAGAATGATCTACCAATATAGAATCGCTCGCATCTTCCTAGTTTGTAAAACAACTAAATTCCTTTGAGCTTTCTTCGCTGAATTCAGTGCCCTTAGTAAACCTATGCAAACACCAAGCTATTAAATATTTTTATT